>RJWM01004575.1:0-100034 GCA_004363535.1 Dasyprocta punctata | reverse complement strand
TTAGAAGATACAGACACGACTACAAACACACTTAGCCACCTCATCTTTGACAAAGGGGCCAAACACGTACATTGGAAGAAAGACAGCCTCTTTAACAAATGGTGCTGGAGAAACTGGCTTTCTATATGCCGTAAACTAAAACTAGATCCATGCCTATCACCATGCACTAAAATAAAGTCAAAATGGATCAAAGATCTGAGTATTAAAACAGAGACACTAAACTTACTAGAAGTCAGAGTAGGTGAAAATCTTGATGACACAGGAGTACGCAGAGAGTTCATGAACAAAAATCAGATTGCATGGGAAACCCTTCCCAGAATCAACAACTGGGATCTCATCTTACTAAAAAGTTTTTGCATGTTAAAGGAAATCTCCAACAGAGTGAAAAGAAAACCCATGAACTGGGAAAATGTCTTAGCCAGTTATCCATCAGACAAAGGACTTCTATCTAAAATGTATAAAGAATTAAAAGAAATCAGGCCCCTAAAATTCAAGGACCCAATCCAAAAATGAGCATCTGAGATGAATACACACTTCTCAGAGCAAGAAATACAAATGGCAAATAAATATATGAAAAAATGTTCAACATCAATGGTCATTTGGGAAATGCAAATTAAAACAGCACTGAGATTCCATCTCACTCCAGAAAGAATGGCCAAGATTAAAAAATCAACCAACAACAAATGCTGGAGGGGCTGTGGGTAAAACTCCACTGTTGGTGGGAGTATAGACTGGTGCAGCCACTGTGGAAGTCGGTGTGGAGATTCCTCAAGAAGCTAGGATTAGAGATCCCATTCAACCCAGCTATCCCACTTCTGGGCATTTTCCCA
The DNA here is from genome assembly GCA_004363535.1 of Dasyprocta punctata. Lineage (NCBI taxonomy): Eukaryota > Metazoa > Chordata > Mammalia > Rodentia > Dasyproctidae > Dasyprocta > Dasyprocta punctata. Next base: position 99,204 of record RJWM01004575.1, on the reverse strand, counting down.
GAAGAATTGAAAACATCATACCACAGTGATATCTGTGCACCCATTTTTTTAGCAACCCAATTTGTGATAGCCAGATCTTGGAAACAACCCAAGTGCTCATCAATGAAAGACTGAATAAAAAAGATGTAGTATTTTTATACATTGGAGTACTACTCAACTATTAAGAAAGATTGCATTGAGACTTTTATAAGTAAATGGTCACGACTTGAGACCATACTCATAAGTGAGATAGATCAAACCCACGTGTGTAAATACCGTATTGTCTCCCTAGTGTAAGAAATGGAAAAGGTACATATGATCCAAAATCTATAATAAATACTAGGTAAGGGTAAAAAACAGCTCGAAGAGCAAAAGTAATTAGGAAGGGAAAAGGGAGAAAGAGGGAAGGGAAAAAGAAAAGATATAAATCTGTATATATGTATATGTAAGATAACTAAAATGAACACTGCTGAATGTATTCATTATTGAGAAAGAACAATTAATACTCTTATGATTAGATCAGTTTTACATGTCTATATCTGTTAATGTAAACAACCATCTTGAAGGTAATGATACGCAATATTGCAACCATTGTCAAGTTTCTATCATCCTGTTTTGTAAACCTGCAATGTTACTGTTGTGCATTACTCTAGTCGTTTGTCTCTTTTGCTTGTTGTGTTTGTTATATGTCTTTTTTTTTTGCTTAAATAAATAAAAAAATAAAATAAAATGTTAAAGCACAATTAGTATCTTTTACAGTTTCTCAAAAGTCACCTACTTTCTCATTTCATAGTTAATAATAATTTGGGCAACATTATGTCCTGAATATATGTGTGTGTGTGTGTGTGTGTGTGTGTGTGTGTGATCGTAGTTTCATTTAACCCTTTCCGTAATTGTGTGGTATAGTTATTAGCATCTCTCATTCATAAGTGAGAAAATAGGAATTTGGGAAGATTAAATAACAATGCTTAGGATCACACAGCTTTGAAAGCACAGGAGGTAGAATTGGAATCCAGGGCTTTGACTCTAACAGTTTTACAGTATAGCATACAAGATTCTTATAAAATAGGTAATTTCACTTTCTTACTCCTACGTGTTTAAAAGTTTGAGCAGTAGCACAGCAGGTTAGAGAAGGCTTGCAGAGGTTGCACATGACCAAACCAGAGAGCAGCAACTCCGCTCCCTGAAGAAAGACAGGCTTTGTTGGTATTTATCAATAAGAGAAATAAATCTTATACTTCTGTTGTTCTTGTTTCATTCCATATTTTTCCACCTTTGCAGTTCTTTCAGGGTTTCTTTATACAAACAAACAAAAACCTTAGGAAAGCTGTTCTCCCGCATAAATCCATGTCCTGCTCTTGAATATTTCTGAGGCAGGTGACAGCTTCGTCTGCAACTCAGATACTTCAATTTCAGCTAGAGTCTGTCTTTTTCATTAGTTATATCACACTTGGATCACACATTTTCAGATCACATCCTTATTAAAAACATGATTTTTTGGTTATTTTTAGATGAAGTTTTCTGTTTATAGTTTAACTTTTGACTTTTGTGTTGCTATGCTTTTCAGGAACTTTATTAGACATCATATGAGAGAGGAAATAATATTGAAAAAAATTTTATTTTTAGTCTAGTTTATAAAAACCTATTTTTAAGGACTTTGGAAGAAATAAAATTATAGATAAAAGTAAAGAAGATACAATTTAAGGTTATTATAAATCACAGCTTATGTGAAATTTTTACCTTCTAAAATCATTTTCATGGGCAATGTTCCCTCCACCTTGCCCCTCACACGCTTTGATGCATGTGTACACATTGATGGATGGGAGCGTTAACATCGAGGGGGCCAGGAAAGCCCCCAGAGGGAAAGCCCAAGTGTTTCCACCTTTCCCAGCTCATTCTAAAATGTGTTTAGCTTAATTAGAGTATAGGAAAATTTAAAGAAATGAATATGTAATTACCTGCCAATCCATGACAGGCTCTGGTAGAAAAAATGAGTAGCAGGTGCAAGGCATTTAAGAAAACAAATTACAAGTGTTATCTAATACTGAGAAAATTTTTAAAATTTAATTTAGTTGTTTCTGAAAACCAAGAAAAAAGTTTAATGTGATTATATGGTAGAACACCTGTACTGAGCTTGTAGAATGATGTGGGAGTCTAATTTGAGAATTAGACTGAATTATCACATAAAATTCTTAATCACTGTATAAGGCAGCAGTAGTATTTTCCTAAAGATTTTCATAAACTGTGTTGATATGTCAGTAAAAGAGTTTAGGAGAACAGGCCAATTCAAATAAACTACTGGATATCTCACACTGCTTGGGTTAAGGTGATGCTAGCATGGCTATGTGAAGTTATGTAAACTATGTAAAAAGTCATGCAGATTTGAACAGAGTGAACTTACCACGTTGGTGGCCCCATCACTCCCTGCCTCTGTGTCTCTGCTCATGTGCAGTTGGCTTCAGCTTTAACGCCCGCAGGAGGAATCATCCCCACCAGTCGCCCAGTGCCTGGAGTTTCAGATACGCCCATGCCCAGCATTTATTATCCATGGGGAGAAGGAAGCTGAGCCCTTCTCACCTCGTCCTAGAAATAGAAACAACTACTGTTCAGAAGAGGGAATTAACTATGAAATGCAGTGCCGTAGGATATTTAGAAATCAATACTTATATTATTTTGGTGTTAGTTAAGGGTTTCTTTAACAAGACATAAACAGAGCAAACTGTGAAGAAAAAAGTAAGCTAAATAACATTAAAATTAAAAAATTGTGTTCATCAAAGGATGATAAAAAGGAGTGAGAAAGGCCAAAACTGATTTATTATTAGAGTATGTTAAAGATCCTGTAAATCAATAAGAAAAAATCAGAATAAAAATAGCAATTTCAAAAAGAATAAACAAACATGAAAAATTTCAGCAAACATAAAAATTTCATGGTCCTCATTATTAATTAAAGAAATATAAATTGAAATTAGAGTGACATGGTTTGCTATTTCATTTTTAGCATAATGGTAAAAATACAAAAGTGTACAAGTAACAAATATTGGTGCTGACGTAAAGGACTCCTATACTGCTCATGGGATGTAAGTTGGTAAAACTGACTTGACGAATAGAAACTAAAGATCAGTGTACCCTTTTCCCCAGCATTTCCAGCTTTAAGTGTATATTCTATTGAAATTTTACTCATATGCCTCAGAAAACAGGTATAGGTTTTTCTTTAACGTTTAGAGGCTTTGTACATAGTAGCAACACATGAGTCTGGAAACAACCCAAGAGAAAACAAGTTGTAGAATGTTTCTGTACAGTGGAATTAGCATGATGAAAATGAATCAACCCCACCTACTTTGATTAATCTGTATAAATCTCCAGAAAAAAATGTTAAATGAAAAAGCAAGTCACAAAAAATACATATTGCATGAGTCTAGTTATACAGACTTTGTTTAGAAGCAAACCTGACTAATATATTTTAATGGAATTATATGGATAGGATCAAACTAGGAAGAAAGTCAAGGTGATGATTAAAACAAAAATGAGGGGATTGTGTACCTCCAGTCATCAGGAAGGATTTAATTCACAGAGGAACCAGAGAGCTTGAGTGCTACATAAATGGATAATTATGAAAAATAGCATTTTCTTCATTATTACAGATGTAGTATGGTTTTGTGCTATAGGTAAAAATGTAAATAAGAAAATATTTTAATAATTAAAAATATACATGTATAATTTATAATGCCATAAAAATTGGAGGATGGATTTTTTTCATCCTGCAAAAAAAACTTAGTAAAGTTTCACATTAATATTTATCAGAATATCCTCTGTTCATATATGGATGTTTACAAATCTGAATTTTCTCAATTTATACCTATGATGTTCCTTCTGCCAGCTGTCTCTAATATCCAGCAATTGTTTAAAAAATGTTCTCTGTATTGATTTCGTAGCCTGCTATGACTTTCTGCTTGTAATAGTGTGGTGGCCTTTGCTTATTAGTATGTGATTTCTTTAGTTCTTAACTCCCACAAGTTCACCTGCAGAACTTTGAATCTGCCTTTCTGTTCCTATCTCTGGGAGGCTTTGGGGTGTTCCCACGTGTGTTCACACAGGGTGGATTTTATTCTTCCTCTTACAGAAATGCACTTTGGGTGGCTGCCCTGTGAGCAGCACTCTGGCTGTCCTTGGGGCTGCTTTCCTGCTCTCTGTTACATACCTCCCTGCTCCCTGCAGAGCCAGCCCCTGCTGCTGGGCAGTGTGTCCAGTCTGTGTCATTGCTATTAATCAGTGTCCTTCTCTCTCTTTGCTGCTGCTGCTGATGGTGGTGGCCTGTCCCTGATCACTGGTATTTCGTTTTTCTCGACTGATTCTTGGCTTGTTGTAGACTCTGGGGTAGGGGCTTTTGTCCATTACCATCAATCGTCTTTTATACTTGGACCCACGAGTGTACAGTCTCTTGTGAAGTGAGAAAAAGTGTTAATTGCTTTTGAGGACCTGCAGTATGTTTGCTTGGGCCTTAAGGTGTTAACAAGTTTCACAGAATCTTATTTTCTAGTTTTTCTTCTGTCCTCTCTGGACACATATACTACACAGGTAGATGGATCAGAAAAGGTTACATGCACATTTATCAACTTGTAAGAAGAAACCTTAGTCTGTGAGTCTCTGGTCCTGTCATCACATCTAACTTGCACATCAGGCTCTTTCCTGTCTTGGAGGTCCTAGTTTCTCCTTGAAAATTTGATTTTAGAGAATGTGCAGTGTAGTTACAGCTTTAGCCACTGAAACAAAAATCAGTAAACCAGTGAATCTTAGTCTCTTGTTCCTCCTCCCTCGTTTTCTTTCTTACACACATGGACCATGCAATCTAAACACCCTATCCTGTCATGTCTGTGTATGTGAGCGCTCTTAATATGGATCAGGTTTGAGTTATTTCTTAAGACAGTTCCTCAGGCCTCACATGAGTCTGTTGGTGCACTAGGTAGCTAGAGAGTTGGTAGCTCTAAGCGATGTGTGGCCACAGAGATCAATATCCAAACTTTCAACCCAGCCTGTATCACACTACATAACATACACAGTGGTATCAAAAGTAGTAGCAACTGTAAGTACGTTTTGCATATTATGTCATTAAAATAAAATATATGAAGCAGGTTTTATCTTTCCCATTTTATACGTGATAAAACTGCGACTCAGATTACATAGGTAACTTAAGTTTGGGTAACTACTGTGGTGGATTACTAATGCGCAACTTGGGACACCCAGCTGAACCGAATCTGTGTGGTTCGGGATATGGAAGGCCCACCTGAGGATTATTGCTGCAGCATAACAGGAGACCTGGAGGGGAAGATAGTGTTCTGTTGATCCTCCTGGAGAATCTTGTCATACTGATTTTCCTGATAGGAACTCAGCTGTTCCTATCGCTGAAGGAGCTTGGTGCCTTGCTGTCACTGAGGATGGCTGCAGTTTTCTTCAGGGGAGCTCTGGTCCTGACCTTGAGTGTAGCTTCTTGGCTCCTTTGCAGATCCCTCAGCCTGCTGGCACAGATCTTCACCCCACTGGCAGACATTCTACCTTTCATTGCTGACCTTTGGGCCTTCCCAATGCAGATCCTTGATACAGACTTGCATGAGACATTGTCGTGGGCTTAGGCCTCCAGCTGGACTCGTGGAGGACACTGCCATGGGATCCAGGATCTCAGCTGGATTCTTTGGGTCTCTACTGAGTGGGAAGATCTCCCACACTCTTCTGCATTTGACATTTTGGGTGACTATTATAATCCTATAAATTATGTGCCCTGTATTAAATCTATTCCCTTGCAAACCCTAACTACAACAGATGGCAATAGTAAAACTGTTACAAAAGAGTGTATTCTTAACCACTACATTAGATACATCTTTTTAAAGTATCAAAACAGTTAACATGCCATTTAAAATATTTTTAATGATACATACAGACACAGATGTACATACTTAGGAGATACATTGATATTTTGATATATGTATACATTTTGTAAGATTTAAATCAGGGTAAGCATGTATTTCCTCAGACATCACTTCTTTGTGGTCAAAACCATGGAAAATTCATACTTTTTGAAATCTGTGGTACATTATCATCAATTATCATCTATAGTTACCCTCTTATGTGTAGCACGCTGGTTTCTTACTGGTGTGTGTTAGTGCTCACCAATCAACCTTTCCCTGTGCTGCTTTCTCCCTTTCTAAATACAAATTAATTTCAATACAGTGTTTAAAATGTAATTTCAGATTCCCTTTGTAGTATCTTATTCTGAATGTATCACCAAAATAATTGTGAATTTTCTAAAATATAACAGTTACTTGTTTGAAAATGGTGGATTAATGGTGACATTCTTTTTGGAAATGTTTGTGATTGGTGTGTTTCATTCAGTTTGATGACATTCCAAGAAATGCAGCTACTGGATATCTCCTCTGCTGTGCTGGCAGCTACAGAGACTGCAGTAATCCTTGAACAGGAAAATCTTGTTGGTCAGCATTTTATTCCGTTGTCATTAAGGTTTGTGAAGCTTCTACAAAATATTGTAGTTAAATGCATTTTAATAATCTTTCCCCCAGAATTACAGGTAGTATATATTTCTGAATAATACGTAGCTTCAGGTTTTGAGCTTGAATTGTCTTGTGAAATATTTCAGGAGGAATGAGAGTGGCCCCGCTGTTCTATGATATGAGAAGAAACAGGTCCATGAATCTTCACTGTTACATTGTAAGTCATCTCAGTGTTCAACCATAGTAGAATATATGAACCACAGAATAATTACACAGGTAACACAGTAACTAAATGAGCAAATTGGAGTTGTGTTTATCAGCTTGTCTAAATGATTAAAACATAATATTGGGGAAGCTAAGAAATTACTGAAAGACGCATGAATTTATGTCACTTACACAAAAGTGTTTAAAATGTTCCAACATTCCACTAAGTAATATTTATAAAATGCACACATGCTGATTGGTAGGTAGATTGGTAGATTTACCTGACTACAATAAATAGCAAAATCAGAATCCCAATTCCCTGATAGAAGAGGCAAGTGTATGAGATTGGGATTGGCTGTGTGGGAGTCTTCGTTTGCATAGGTTATCTTTTAGACATCACTAAACATTTCATTACAAAATGCATAAGCACATCAATTTTTAACTGTACACTGGTGTAGCGAAACCAATATCCAATGAAAACAGTGACGTTTTTGTTGCTGGGCAGGGTGTTACCCACATTCTGGGACAGTGCTCTGCCTGTGTCACTTAATTTTAAAAAGTAACAGTATTTTCTTACTTTGTCAAGAAATTTAATAAAGAGAAGCTGAAAAGAGAAACAAAAATGTGGTCCACTTGCTTTCCTATCCTTTATGTTGTTTATGGCTACACTATGATGTACCCTATGAATTCTGAAATCCAATGCCTTAATTCAAAGATGTTAACTGTAATGTGCTATTAGTTTTTGAGAGAAAGTAATTGTATATTAAATAAACATGTATGTGCATTATGAGCATACATATATGCATTTTAAGATTCAACATGTGAAATATCTTTCAATATGTATTTAAATTAAGAAATAATAAAAGAAGACACTTTCCTAGAACAGTTCATATCTACCCAGTTACTCCTGAGTTTGCAGTAAACCTTAATGTTACAGTGGAACCATGTTAATTCTTTATTATGTTAGAATTGATTTTAAAAATTATTTACCTGTGAGGAGTTACACTGTTATCATTTGTCACTTAATGACAGGATCCATTCTGAGAAACACATCTGTAGGTGATTTTATCCTGTGCGGACATCACAGAGGGTGCTTACCCAGACTAAGATAGCTTGATTTCACTTGGCAATAGACTCTCTCAGGATGACATCATCTGTGCTGTCCATTATTAAGTATGTGGTGTATAGTTGATTAGGAGCCGTTTAGACTGCTATTTGACAAAATAGATATTTAGTTTCGTGTGAGATTTTTTTTTAATGTGACCTACATGTACCTGAATAATCCCAAACAGCCGGGCTTTATATAAGAACACATAGTTGTACTCTAATGTTGCAAACGTGATTGTTGACAACTATAATTTCTTTTACTACATGGTGAATATTCTGTCACGTAGTACTTTTTACCTTATGATGCATCTATGTATACTTAGTAAGGTAGAATTTCTTCTTCTGATGCTTATAGTAAGTTGAAGTTGGCTCCATGGATTTGAGAATATATGATATTTAAGACACATTTATGGAGTGCGTGGCAGTTTCAAATGTCTGATTCCAAGACACCGTTATTCTCTACTTTGATTATTTATGTGGCAGAGGTGGTGTACTCAATAAGAGGTAAAAGGCAACCTCTGAAGTTTGACAGCCTGGGCTTTGAGCCTACGGGTCTCGCCCTACTCCGAGGATCCATGCACTTCGGCTCATCAGCTACCTGTCCTGGGCCCGGTTCCATCCTCTGTCAGGATGGATCCTTCACATGAGAGCTGTCTGCCTTACCTGTGGAATCCAGTCGAAGGGTGGATACAGTAACACAGATTGAAATATAATGTGGAAATCACCGAAGACTGAGCCAGGGATTACAAAACAAGGGACATTTGAGAGACTTAAAAAAAAACATAAGGCAAACAGATTTGGGGAACACAGAGAAGGAGTAATGACAGATATTTCCCTGTGCTAGACAATTTGCTCAATGCCAGTGAAGTTTATCTAGATGGAAAGCGCAGGAGGTACTTGTTTAAGGGTGAAGATGGGTACTTCATACCTCCATGTGTAAGTGCTATCATTTTAGGACCCCCTCCCATTAAACTCTTCATTTACCTTATTGCTATCATTCTGCACCTGTCCACCTGTGTCACTCCCGAACACTCTTCCCATTCTTTGCAGTGGCTGTTGGCTCATGGTTCTGGTTTCTGCTCCTGCTCTTTGGGAAGCAGTGCTCTTCTTGTCTGGAGATTCTTCCATCTTCAGATAGCTGCTGTAGCAGAGCTGGTTCTCAATGGAAACTCCTCTCTGGGACCTTGCATTTGGGTCTCTTTCTGTTCTTTTTGGTGTTTTTGCATTCATACTTCTCAGTATCATCCCAGTTTTTAAAAAAATACTATTGAACCTTGAGGGTAGTGGAGCTGGGTATTTGTGCATCTTGGAAGTACTGTAGCTTGGACTGTGAGATTTATTCATCCTCTTTTAGACCAACTCACTGAACTCCAGGGAAATGAAAGAACTTTAGTAGACAACCAGATATTCAGGTAGTCTTTATCTCCAAGCAATTCTGTCATTTTTACCTTAGGTCTTACGAGAAAAAAAACACTCAGATGTTTCATAGTAGCTAAGGAAGACATGTTTCTGAGTGAATTTTGACGTCTACAAAGATCAAAACAGGTTGATGGGTTCTCTCTACTATTAGAGTGTTAGGCTGTCATCAGGTGTTGGGACATAATATATATATTTAATAATTCATTTCTTCATATGCACGTTCTGTAACTCCAGGAAACTGAAAATAATGATGGAATAAAAAGAACTTTATTTCTTTCATAGAAAGAAGTTCAGAGGCCCTTTTGCTTTTTTACTTTTGCTGTCTTCTGCCACCATGAATGGTTCCCTCTCTGCCATGTGCCACCCTGCTTGGGAGCCAGCTAATTATGGACTGAAACTTCCACAAACTGTGAATTCAATAAATCTTTACTCCTTTAACTTTGGGTGTTGGGTATTTTGGCTCAGCAACAAGAGAAAAGTAATAAACAAGATTATCTGCCCCTGGTCAACTTGATGACCAGACACATTTCCTTACCCATAGTCTCCAGTGGCAGGTTTGTGAAAAGTTCACCTCTTGGTCTGTTTGGATTTACAGTAATGTAACAATTAGATACATACAATTCTTTTTGTACTCATTCCCACACCAAAATCAAAATAGTCGAAAGGTGACCAAAATTCAATACTTTGACCAATTAAGCTGATTACAAACATATCTAAAAAACTACATTAGAATCAAATTAAAAGAGCTATTACAATCACAAAGAGAAAAAAAAAGTTCAGAGACAGGCAATTCAGGAATTTTATGACTATTCTGTAGGTTTCAAGGACTTAGTCTCTTTTTGCTTTTGTACCCCATCTACCTAGCATGAGGCTCCCATCTTCAGTGATACAGTATGGTTCATAATAGCGACTGTTGTACTGGCTTCCATGTCTAATTTCTGGGCAGCAGGGAAGAGGTGGATGTGAGGGATAGTTCATATAGCCACACCCCCAAGTCAAGTACCTTCTCTTAAACAACATCTCAAGTTACACCAACTCTGGTAACATTTCACTGGCCAGCATTTATTCAAAGTGTTGTTTGACCTTTGAGGTGTGTATGTTGCCACCCAGAAATTCTGTTAAGAATAGTGAGGGTAGATAATGGCCATAACCTTCCTTTCTGTCCCAGGCATTGTATTTGAGATGCTGTTGGAAATATTCCATAGACAAATAGGAAAGATAGACATAGTTCTTTAGTTACTTAATGTACAGATTTTGTATTCTGGATGTCCCTGATGGAACCTTTGAAGTTCCTTAGTCATTTACCGATAAATTTTTAAGAACCCCTGCCATTTTATTCTTAATACATTAAGTGAAAAAGCCTACTTTCATGAAAAGGTTTGAGTATTCCTCTGAATACCTTAGGCAATTGAAGAACTAAGGGATCAACTAACAAAATCAAAGTTTAAATGTCCAGACATGTCTAGAACCTCAGAGCTATCAGTGAAGGTATGTATTGTAGGCAAAATGAGAAAATGAGGCAGTACTTTGTTCACAGGTGAATAAATTATGAAGTATTATTTTAGTAAGTTAAGTAAGTTATTAATTCAAGAGAAATTGATTTTTCATATGTTTGAGTGATTCATTTCTGGTCTTAAGCGTAAGTATTTAACCTAGCCCTTATGTACTGTGATATAAATACCTATGTTGCTTCTAATTGATATTGATTTGGAATTAATAATGGCACAAGGACAGTTATTTTTGCTGCTATTCCAGCTGTGTAAATACTCCTATTGCATAAACAGACTAAATTTAATCACAGCATTTACTGGGCTAGCAGTATTTACAACTTTATTGTGGACCCAATGTTTTAAACATCTGTCTTTCATTTACTGTATCTTAAATATAGACTTTTGTAACACAGGCAGAGTTTTAAGTATTTATACAAAGATGATATAATGAAATAGTACTTAGAGGAAAGAATAAAATTTCTGAGGAAAGCATTTTTTAAATAATTAATAGTTTGGGATACCAACCTTCTCTTTGTTAGAAAGAAATAGGTGCCTATCAGAAATAAGAAAAATAACATACTTTGACAGAGTTCCTAAGAGACAAAATTTTAAAATAACTTTGAAGATATTGAAAGGCTATTTTAAATTTTTAAAAAATTTTTAGGGTAGCTATAGATCTTTTTATTTTTTATCTTTTTCTTTTCCAATCAGATTTCATTGGTACTTATTTTTTAAAGGGGAGATTTATGTTGTCTTAAAAATGTCTTTGGCATGTGTTAAATTATGCAACTTTTTCACTGAATATCTATCCTTTCAAATGAAACAAAAAACATTGCGTTGTTGGCAAAGTGAGGTAGGAAGATGTACAAGATCGAGAATTAGATTGAGTGAATATGACTTCCAAAAGTTCTTTTTCCCACAAAGCTGCAATTGTTTGTATTTTTATTTATTGATATATTCAACAAATAATCTATTCTCCAGAATGCCTGGTCAGATGTTTTATTTTAAGTAACGATTATGTCCCCTGCTTATTTCAAAGTTAAATTGCAATATTTATTGATGAAATATGAAATAATTATTTAACAATGCATGTCAGTCATAAACACATAACAGTGTTGTAAAATTTGCATCATGATACATTAATTTGCATTTCTAGTGCTTTTTTTTTTAAAAAGAAATAAATTTAGATTTCCAGAATAATAATGTTTTCTACAGAGAAGCTATAGATTTAGTTGGGAATTGTATGGAAATATTTTTATTGTTTTTGGAAAGTATTTTTTTAAAGAATGAACAGTGAGATTTAAAAGTGACTAATAATAGTTCCATAAAACAAATAATGAAGTCATTTATTCTGCTCTAAAAAAGTGTGGTTTTAGGCCCATAAAGTGCTGTTTGATAGCCAAGGGGGTTACTGGTTACTTCTAATCACACAATACTTCAGTTATTTTCCAGTGTTAATATTAACTACAACCAATTTCTAATTTATAATGTGAAAACATTTTAGTCACTGGGTTACCTTAATTATTTAGTATTTTGTTTCCCTGTGAAATAATGAATGGCTACTTGTTCAAGTAATTATATGAACTTTTAATGCAAGCTACTTGTAAAATTATTATTTCACACAACCTATATATCTTCCAAATGATATATAACTACTCTTGATCAAAACTTCCAAAGCAACTGGGCTAGGATTCAATTTTGTGTTGCATACACAAATCAACAAAATATGGTTAAGAGGCGGAGCCTGAACTGGAAGAGTTAATTCACAAGTTCAACTGGAGCTGTGTTTACTGATCCTTTCCTGCTTAGTCTTGCTAATTGGCACCTCAGACCCCATACTAATTAATAGGATAGCAAGGGGCAGGTGGCGCCATTCTATTCTGATAATCCTTGTCAGCAGTGTCTGTGTAATCTTCTTGTTTAATTATAATGAATGTGCCTTTGGGGTGCATGAACTTTCAACAGTTTTTTTCACTGGAAGTTCACCAGTCAAGGACAGTTTTGCAACTGCTGGACTCTGCGATATACTGCATACAAAGCTGGTTGTTTTAGCACTGTAGTTACTAATTCATCCCAATGGAAGTCACTAATGGAGGCAACCTGTGCTTCTTTAAAACTATACAAGTATAACTCTGAGAAGTGAGAAAAAAAATACCTCACTTGTGCTTTCTTTTTTTTTTTTCTTTTTTGAGTGTAAGAAATTTTGTTTAAATAAAGACATTTAATTTTAAGAGTGCTTAATGGATGAAAATATTAGAGTAATGTTTTCTCTGGAAGAAAGAGCCTCGGCAGGAAGTCAAAATAAATGAAACTACTTTACTTAAGAATTTGCAAGGTTTAGCTGTGAAATGACTAGATAAATGGTTCTGTTGGAAAGTAGGTACCTACTAGAAGATGCATATTTTGCTCATTGCCATTTTAAAGTGATTGATAAGCTTTCCCAAATGAAGGTAGGTTTTGGTAAAATAAATTCACCATATTGGTAGTTTCAAACTTTGGGGACTAGTCATAAAATTATGGTCCATGCAATGCATTATTTATTTGGGGGAAGTAGGGGAGAAGGGGGAGGAAAAAGTAAAAAAACACCTTTTTGGCTGTTAATACCTTGAAACTTAGTGGAAGGGAAATAACACCCAATTTATAAGAACTCCAATGTAAACAAACAGGAGCCATGATAGGAAATAGCACTAGGGCCAATTTATAAGACTTGGTCCGTGTTCATTTTTCAGATAAAACTTCCTGTACTTACTCCTAACCTTTTGGGCCAGACCAAAACCAAAATAAATCTTCCTCAAATGGTGAAAGAAAACATTTTAATTGGATAGTAATTTTGGAAAATCATAAATAGTTACTTTTGTCGGTGCTTTGATTAAATTTTAAAATATTATTGAAGATAAAGTATAAATTTGTGTGAGCTTTACAGTATATTACAAAATAAAGTTTGATGATAATATATTTGTATCTGACCATATACTATTGATCTATCTTAATTTAGACTTACAATTAAAATGAAAATGTATTGATTTAAGCTCACAGTTCTTAACACAGAGACAGTTTTCTCCCAAAAGGGCAATGTCTGAAGACTTTGTTTATTTTACCCTTGGGAGGTTTGCTCCTGGCATCAAATGAGTAGAGGTAAGGGGTCCTGCTGCACATTCAACAGTGTTCACCCCAAGAGAGAATTGTTCAATTCAAATTTAATCTTGTTGTGATCCAGAAACCTACCCTACTAAATGATGTCTACCTCAGAGAAAACACTGTCTTATTAAAATCACTAGGTTGTGAAAATGCGAGAAACTTTTTATTTTCTTTGCCAAAGAAATTCTATACACTGAAAGACATAGTCATAGGTGTTATGTGCATGTATTAAGTTGTGTGGAGTTAACTAATGATAACATTCCTAATCTTTATTGTTTTTTTTCTTTCCCTTGAAAATTATGAACTGTACTGTAGGAATTAAGTGGTCCTGAAATGCCATGGGAAGTAGCAGTTATAAAACTCTTTGTAGGTTTTCTTTCACTTCCCACTACATTTGTATGCAGAGTGAAAGAAAGCAGATTACTTAGCTGGCCTGGAAAGAATACATCAAATGTGATTGTGGTGATGTCCTATTGCATATTTTTTTAAATAAATTCTTGCATCATTTTTTTGGGTGAGAAGTAGCTAAATGTTAGAAAGTTTTACAAGAATTTTTGGCCTAGTGGTTAAATCCAGGCCTGTGTGATTGATCTTGATTCACGACTGGACTGGCCTGAGCAACACAGAGGTGATGAGAAGCACGCTAGGATGTGACCTGAGCACTGGATATGGGCCCTGGCCACTTGTCTCTGTGATCTTCACCTGCGTGCAGTTTCTCAAATGCTGAGTCAAGCAGCTTTCGTCCGCTGTGCCCGTCTACTATCATGTTTCTTCCTTGGAGCCATATGATGACCATTGAATTGAAATTTCTGAAACTGTGAACCAAACTAAAATGCTCCCTCTTTAAGTCATAGTTGTTGGGTGTCTTGTCCCAGACGGAAACCTGACAGTATACAGTGGTGCCTCAGTTCATGAACCATGTTTTCTAGGATATTGGAGAAGATGACCATGTCTGTGTTTGCGTGAGAAAGATGGCTATGGTAGTGTCTGTCACCCTGTGCAGAGTTTTCAAACGAGCAAAATTTTGCCAAATGCCTCTGGTTGCAAAACAAATTGTTTGCAAACACAAGTGTTTGGTGAACGGAGGTGCTACAGTACTTCGGTTCATCTAATTTGAACAATTTGTCCTCATCTCTTATTCCCGTATGATTTTATGTTAATCTGTGATTTGTAGATAAAATCTAAAGCACATTTACTCACTATGAAAAAAGTACTTTGATTCAAACTGAAACACTAAATTTCAGCTGATCATTAGTTTTCTTTCATGACAGTACAACTAAAAACATGTTGACCAGGATACATCACATGCCTCTTTTGGCTTTTTGTCCAAAAATAGGTCTGTTTTTACTGGTTTCTTTATATAATTGGGCAGAAATGAAATGCAGAAGTTATAAAAATTATGTTTTCTATAAGCAAAATATATAAAAGGCACATGTAAGTTAGGAAGCATGAATTTTTTTTTTAATCTACCATTGTACCTAAAACTAACAGTACTCATGCTGTTTGAAAATTGGCTAAAATACTTAGAGATGTTTATTTCCTCTGTGACCTAGTCCATTCTAGGTGTTATGGCTTGTTGTATCCAAAGATCAGTGGGGCCAACTTCTCTTTTCTATGCATTTCTAGAAAACAGCTTGCTAAATAAATGAAAAACAGTTTGAAAAACAGTTTTGTTTCCAGGTTTTTTTTTTTCATTTCATTTTGTGGGAGAGAGGAAGCTGCACAAGCCCTCTAGCTGGTAGAGCTGTAGAGAACTCAGTAGATGGCAGGAGGTGTTGTCCACAGGAACACGAAGACTCATTCAGTACAGTGACTGCAGTGTATTTTGCATGGAAACCTGAGTCTAAAAATAGATGCTGAATGAAACTCCTTTTACTGCACAGGGCCATATGGTTTTTAAAGGGCCACTTTGTTTTATGGGAAAGAAAATATGAAAACTCCCCACTTGGAAACAAGTCTTAGTAGTGGTTGTTAGAAAATATCTTTTTGAGTAGGGTTACTAGGTAAGTGTTCCAAAATGTGTGTTTCCTGATCATAATGTATGACTAACATAAACAACCCGCGTTACTTGTAATACTCCTAGAGTATGCTCTTTGAATTATAGGAGAAATCATTTCTAATCATTTGGAATGGGCAGATTTTTTTTCCTGTGAATTTTGGCAAATATTCAGTATGTGAAATTGGGTATGAAATTGAAGGGAATTGTGTTGAAGATCTTCAGTGACCTTTGCTATTTATATATTGATTCTTTTAAAATTTTACACAATAGCCCTAGTCTGTTGTTTTAATGTTATGTTCTATGACTCGACAATATTTTTATTTCTATGATGTTTACCAGTCATCTACCAAGAGAGTCCATTTCTGTGGGATCAATGTGGATTCTGAAATTTGAGTTAAAAAAAAAAAGACTATAAGTGGTATTGAGATAATGTTATGAAACTAATAGCTGAAGCAGCTGAGAATGATTGAATACAAAATGTTTCTTTTTGATAGAGGAGAGGAGGGACAGCCTGTTCAACTGCAGGAAGGACCATATTTCAGACTACCATAACGTCTTGGAATTCAGGCTGGGTGTGGGAAATGAAAACTTTGTTAGGGCCACATTATCAAGTTGTAAGAAGGAGAGGATTTCACATGCTTCCTCTTCCTCCAGAAATGCAGAACAAATTGACTGTCTCTTGTCCAAAATGCTTGGGACCAGGACTGTTTCAGATTTCAGATTTGTTTTTAAGTTTTGGATACTTACCTACACCTAATGGCATATCTTGAGAATGAAACCCAAGTCTAAACATGACATTCATACATGCTTCCTATGCGTCTTATCCACATAGCCTGAAGGTAGTTTTGCACAGTATTTCTAATGTGTCAGCATTTTGACTGCAATCTGTCATGTGAGGTCAGGTGTGTAAGTTTCCACTTGGGAAAGTTTCAGTTTTGAAGTTTTTGTGTTTGGAAATTTCAACCAAAAATCTTGAAGCTATGTCTTAGAGATGCTTAACCTGTATGTCTTCTTTATAGTGAAATTGCCACTAATTTTATTGTCTGTAACATGAGGGTGTTTCCCATTTGTAATGTAAATCTTACAGGGCTCAAATGAATAGAATCTAACATCTTTCCACTTTAAACACACATTTACTGAGTGCTTTTTTCCATATTTTCTTCCCTCTCCTCAGCATATACCTGCCAGTGAAACTTTCTAGCATGATGAAATGTTTGAGATTTATACGTTCTTTCAAATTTTTAAGTCAGAGACCTTTAAACATACTTCAGATCTGGAAGCTATGATGGCAAGCCTTCAAGACTCACTTCTTTTTAAATGTGTCACACGCATTCACGTAATACAGCTTCAGGTTCCTGGCTTTGAAGGGTGCAGCCACAAATGGAATGATGGCCTCACACCAAATGTGTTCAATATATGCCAGTTTATATACATGCATGAAAAAGTATGTAAGAAATTTCAATGTAAGAACTTTAATTTCAGGCAGTCTCTTACAAATTACAAACTTTTTCATATATCATGTGTTCAGTGTGACAATATCGTGAGGTTTAAGAGCATTTTGGTTTTAATAGCAAGAAGTAAATACATAGAGAAATTAAATGGCCTACTCATAATTATAGTGATCTGTGACCCTTAGACCAAGGCATTTTCTATTAGACTACACAAAAATGTATTTTGAAACCATAGGATGACACTGATTATTAATAATACTATTGAATTCAGAATTACTGAATCTTTTATTTAACCTATGAGTCCAAAATTCTTAGATACTTGAAAAATTAGGATTCTGGTAACTAGTGCATTGAAATCTACCTTTTTACACTGCATCTTTAATGTATCAGAGAGATAAGTAATGTTACCTCATCTATCTTTTAAATTTTTATTAGTGGATGTTTGCAATATGTCATGTTTACTTTTATCTTCTGGAGTAGATACATAAACTTAATGTACCTTGGTTATTTTTCTCTCCTCTCTCTCTATCTCAGGATCCCCTTATTTATTTTCATTTTTTTAGTTCATATTTGCAATACACAGTGTCACATCCATTGTGGGTAGCTGATACATGTACATGGTACATCTAAATTCTTCATGTGGCCCTTTTCATTTACAAAAGATCTGTCTCCCTGTTTCCTTTTATCTGTCTTCTATTTTGTTCTTTATACTTTACATTTCACATATGAGAAAAACCAGAGGGTATTTAAAATTGTGTGTCTGAATTATTTCACTTGACCTGGTTTTCAAGTTGCCTCCGTTTTCCTACAGGTGACTTAAATCTGTCCTTCTTTATAGCCACGTGGTATTTCATTATGTATAGATACATTTTCTTTACTCACTCATATGTTAATGATCATATAGGTTTAGCTATTAGGAATTGTGTTGCTGTAAACATTGGTATGCATGTGCTGCTGTAATATCATGTCTTTAACTCATTTGGGAAGATATATAGCAGAGGAATAGCTAAGTCAAATGGAATTTCTATTTAGTTTTTTGAGAAGTTGCCATACTGATTCTATAGTGGTTGTATTAGTTTGTGCTAGCAAAAGATTCCTTTTTCACCACAGTCATGTCAGCATTTGCTACTACTCATTTTCCTGATGATTGCTATTTTTATAAAGATGAAATCTCTGTATTACATTAATTTACATTACTCTGATGGCCACTGATGTTGAACATTTTTGTGCATTTATTGGCTGTTTGTATTTTTTCTTTTTAGAAATGTCTATTCATTGCAGTCACCCAGTTTTTGACTGGTGAATCTACTTTTTTTTAAGTTGTTTATATATTCTAGATGTCATTCCTTTGTCTAAGGTGTAGCTGGAAAAATTTTTTCCCATTCTGTAAATTGTCACTTCACTCGGTTGTTTCCTTTGCTCTGCAGGAACTTTTAATTTGATAGAATCTCATTTGTTGATTCTTGATGTTATTAATTGGAGTTCTGTTCGGAAAGTCCATGTTGAGCCGGGTATGGTGGTACATGCCTGTAATGCCAGCACTCCATAGGCTGAGACAGGAGGATTGCTGCAAATTCGAGGCTAGTGTGGACTGTATAGAGAATTCAGGACCACCCTGAAATACAAAGTGAAGTCCTTATGCCTGTGACTTTGAGAGTTTTACCTAGCTTGTTTTCCAGAAGGTTAGTATTTCTGTTTAATATTTAGGTGTTTGATCTATTTTGCCTCGGTTTTAGAAAGTTCCCTCTTTCTCTCTGATGATAGATGGTTATTAATAACTTGGTTGAGAGTTTTTGCACTAGTGGTTTAATTTGGGGTTTACTTGGGACGTAGTGCTACCAGAGCTTGATATAATACATTGGTATGAGCCCTGAAAGAGAGGAATAAAGAAAAACCTAATGGATTTGTGAATAGCAAATATCTCTTGTAAGAGGTAAAAATGATAATAAATTAGCTATCATGCTTATTTTTGTTTGTACAAGTATGAAGTTCCTTGATATAATCAGCATTTTGCACTTGAATTATTTTGTCATCTCGTCTGATTGTCCTCAGGTGTTGCTGGTTCAGTAGGTTCCACTACACAGAAAGAAGGTGAATGGAAACATTTTAGAGCTGAGCTTTAAGTTTGAAAGCAATTTTCAGAAATATCATCTCATTTAGGAACAGTAATTATTTTTTGAAATTCAGCTGTGAAGTCAGTCATAAAACTTTTGTCAAATTCTCAGTTCGCTGAAATAGTTTTAAAATATCAGTTCACCACAGCATAATTGACGATCATGTTAAACAGCAGTGCTCAACTCTGTGCTATGAATTTGAAAGACTTGATAGAATCTTAATGTTATTTTAAGACAGCCAATGCAGTGGTTAATTAAACATTTGTTTAATTTTTATTGTGGCTAGCATAGGTTTACAGTTGCATTTGTGTTCCCAAGTACACTTGACAGTACGCCCTGTGTGTAATCAGCATGTACAGTACTGCGTTGGTTATTTTGGAGAACTTGGAGAGTAACTTTATTACACAGATGGTTCTATTTGAATGTTCTATAAAAGTTAAGCCACATACATGATTTTTGTGATTTTGAAATCTTGGTTATATCAGTTCAGCTTCAAATTGTAAACTAGGATCAGCCCTAAAGGTCCAGGAAGGTATAATCTTTAGAATGCAATTATAAAGCTGTAATTTTTATGAAATAACTTTTTGTCAATACTGTGTGCAGTAAGCATGGTTTCTTTCAATGTGTTACTACAAATATTTTATATCTTATATTCTCAATATTATTACTAGCACTATTTGTATTTCTAAAGGAAATTTTCTTTAATATTCATATAACTTTTACAGGCCACCGAAAGTTTTTTCCCATAATGTTTATATTATTTTAGATCAAAATCTCAGTATTGAGAGTTATCCCAAATTTTTGTTTTCTAAAGTGTTGCCAAGTGTGCTACATTTATTTTGTTTAAAGTCTGTATATTTTATAAAATGAAAAGCAGATTTTCTTAACTAAGGTTTTTCATAGATCAGATTATTATTCTTTTTGTAAACCTTATTAAAAAAGAAATACTGCAGTACTTTTTTTTCTTTTTTCTTTTTTTTATTTGTGTTTTGGTACCGGGAATTGAACTCAGGACCTTGAGCTTGCCAGGCAGGCACTGTGCTGCTGAACTATATCCCCGGCCCTGTAGTACTTCTTTAGGGTCAGAAAATCTGGTAGCCTTGTTTGTAGAACACAATGAAATGAATTGTTTATAAATCTGGAAAAACCTGTTCCCCAATAAGTATTGTGTCAAAAACAGAGCTAGAAGTAGAAATACTTACTGATTGCTTCATAAATAAATTTCTTGGATTCTGAAGTGATAAACCAGATTTTGTTAAATTAACTGATAAAATATGGAGGGGAACACCAGATGCTGCATGCATTTTCTGAAGTGTGTGATTTTGAAGATGAAACTCAGGTTGCTTTATTATTCATCTTTCCTTTCGAACTGGGTGATAAATGCCCAGCTATCCTGTCAAGCCTTTCTGAACATGTCCATAGTAACAATAAACCCTTTGTGATGAAAATCATACAGGATGCCTATTTACCAATTTAATAATCCGGAATTTCTTATCTGTAACCTAGTATACTTTGTACATAGTCTGTCTTTGACTGATAGATTGGGGAAGCATGAGTTGAATTATCTTACACAGAATATAAATCCTTCCATTTTTGGTCATGTACTTTAATCTCCAAACTGTTCATATAATTAATTTAGGAATGAGATGCCTGCTTTTATGCACATATGCCCTTATGTTGTCTGATATGTTCTAAACTTTTTCTTGGTGGTGCTAATAATGATCTTTTTTCTGTGTGGTATTTTTTACTTGATAATTCCAACTATATCTTGTAGAGGTAGATTTTCCAAAATGGAAGGGCCACCAGAGTAAAGAAAAGCACACCATCATTAAAATGATGGCACTTACTGAAGATCATCTCTTCAGCAACAGAAAGGCGAGGCCAACAGCATTTTCAGTGGGAGGTGGCATGCAGGATGATTGGAGACATTCCTAAAGACAATGTGGCACTAACATCTGTGTGAGAAGGAGGCTATTGCACTCTGAGAGTCCATGCTGGAATTAACTGGTGTCATTTTGAAGGACCGGTTTGCTAATTGACATATCCCAATTGTATACAATGCCGACACCTTTTCTATTAATTATTTCCCATAAGCATAGCTTAGTAAGGTAAAACTGCCTGCAAGTTTAGAAAGGTTTAAGGGGAGCTGTTGCAAGTTAATTAGTTTCCAAAAGCCCTTGGTGAACTGTAACAGTTGGTTGGCATTACTTGTATAATGTTTTGTTGTTTGACGTTGGAAGCATTATGTTTCTGTATTGTGGTGATGGCCTGCTGAGTAATTGCAAGGTTCATTATACTACCAAGGCTGTCAAGGACTATTTATGGATATCCATGTGCAGTGAACCCTTGAACTTGAACTGGTCATTCTTGTCTCCCATAGCTAGAATTGTGTTTACTCTAAGTGGCAGGAGAAACTTTAATGATGGAACCAGAAAAGAGGCAAAGTTATTTAAGTTTAAAATGTTAAATGGACCATTATGAAATGTACCTACATTCCCCCTCCTATAAAATTGATAGACCTTTATTTTCAAGGAAACTTATAGTTCTAAACTTTAAAAGTTTTTGAAGATTATTGGTTGGTGGTAAATGCATGCTTTCAAAATTACATTGTTATATGTGAAAAGATAGTGCTAGTTCTACTCTAGGTATTCTGAATATTGACCAATATTAGTAAAACATTTAAAAATACTAATATGAAGTTAAAAATGTGACCCAAGTATTGCACATCTACTAGAAAGGTTTTGAAAATATGGGCAAATTTAAGAAGTAAAATTCAAGTTGCACATATAGGAGCATGTAATTTCATGTCAACATTAGTGCTTATATTACAGTAATTGGCATGATCTGTTTCTGTGTCTGCCCATTAGAGAGTTTTAAGCTCTTGAGAACAGAAATGCAATCTACATATTACATGTCTTACCCTTTTTCAGTGTTCAGTGTTTACAGTGAATGCAATAAAATTCCATAGCTGAGAGAGATGGTGGCATGTCAGTCGGGGTTGCGGTTGGAAATAAAGTGTTGCAACAGGAGACTGGGTGCATACCCAGTGGAATTTAAGAATGAGATGGTGCAGATGCCTCTGTTCTTAGCAGGTAGAACCCCATGTAGTAGATGGTATTGCCTCACTGTGACAGCAGTGCACAGGGTGGAAAGAGGGGCGAGAGTGTGAAACCAACTCTTGACTAAGCAGGCGAGGATATAGTCTTGGAAGCCTGCATGGAGCACAGGAGCATACAATTTTTTTTTTAATTGTGGTAAAATGCACATAACATAAAATTTATCACCTTAACATTTTTATTCCAGCTTAGCAGTATTAAGCATATTCACATTTGTTATGCAAGCAGTCTCCAGAACTCTTCCTCGTCTTGAACAGCTCTAACTCTGACCTAATCTGTTCAGGCGGCCATGATGAAAGCCCCAGACTGGGTAGCTGGAAGAGCAGACACTGGCTTCTCAGGAGTCCAGGACAGCTCACAGCGTGAGGAGATCTGCCTCTTGGCCATGGCCCTCTTCCTAGCTTGCACCCAGTTGCCTTTTTGCCAAGTCCCATAGGGTAGACAGCACACGCAGAGGGGAGCAAGAGTCAGTGCCCAGTGTTCCGTTGGTCTCTCCCACTTCCTACGAAGGTGTTGAGCCCATCCTGGGGAGCCTACCTTCACAAAGTTACCCAGACCTAGTCCCCCATGGGCTCTACCTGCAAGTACTGTGACATTAGGGTGAGGCTTGCACCTAGGAGTTCTGGGGACACAGACCCAAGTCTGTAACAGACTGTAGCCTAAACAACTCTTGCGTTTGCCTCTCTCAGCATCTGGCAATCATCATTCTACCTGTTGTCTTGAATTTGCTTACTCTAGAAATCTCATAAAATATATATCTCTTTGCAGCTGGATGATTTACTTACTTGTTTCAAAGTCCCAGTCTTTTTCGGTTCAAATATTCCATGTATATATATATCAAATTTTGCTTTGCCATTCATCAGTCATGGACATTTGGGCCACTTACACTTTTTGGCTATTGTGAATAATGTTACTATGAATGTAGGTATACAGATATGTCTTTTAGACCCTGCTTTCAATCCTTAATTTTTTGAGCAACTGCTATATTATCTTACATAGCTTCTAAACCATTTTATATCCCCATCAGTAGTGCACAATGGCTCCATTTTCTACATCCTCATCAATGCTTGTTATTTTGTGTTTTTCACAGTATTTTTTCTATTGGGTGTAAGGAAGCATTTTATTGTGATCTTGATTTGTGTTTCCCCAGTTGGTGACTTTGATATGTATGTTGACCAGTCAAGTAACTCCTTCACAGAAGTGCCAGTTCAAATCTTTGGCCCAATAAAAAAGGTTTTTTGTTAACTATTTTCCAGATACTAGCGTCTCATCAGATGCTTTCCTTCAATTCTGAGGACTGCCTTTTCATTTTGACTATATCCTTTGACACAGAAGTTTTGAATTTTGAAGTGTGAGGTGCGATCAAAGAGTTGGCAAATGTTTACATCTTTTTAAAAACTGTTACAGTGAAAGACACATTGCCAGTAATTGTCCTCAAAAGCACTACCCCTTGTTTCAAACACATTTATTCTATTGATTTTGCTGCTTTCTGAAGCAGTTCTAGAAATCTTCTATTGTGTCGTTAGTTGCTCTGTTGTGGCTGCCTCAGAGTCCTGAACCAATTCAAAACCTTTCGTGGTCCTTTTGACTTTGAGGAAGAGGTGGAAGTTGCACAGCGTGAGATCTGATGAAAAAGGTGAATGAGAACACCATATGATTTTTTTTTTAATTTTAAAAATCAAAATGAAAAAAATGATAGAAATGATAAAGACTTTTAAGAAAAATAGTAAAAATTAACATTGGCTAATATGTTGCTTATCTTAGAAGTAGTTGTTCAGTTACAAGATCTATTCATAAAAAATGATCAATCAAGCAATAACAGCACAAACAGTTTTTTTTTGGTGAACAAACAGATTAGTAGTATAGTTATCTATCTTGCATACATATACATACATGCAGTTACATGTGTATACATACATGCTTATAGTCTTTTCCTTTCTTCCTTTTCCCCTTTCCCATATCCCCGTGATGTTTTTAAGAGCTTGCCTTTCTATTGGATGGTGCTTGGCACCAATATTCACCATATTTTTGATCACCCCACATAAAGACACAAAAGTAGACTTCCAGACTGCTGCATGAAGTGTGAGGAATGGTGGAATAAATGTGTTGGAAGTAAAAGGGAGTAGTTAGAAGGAAATCAATGACAATATATCTCTTACAGTAATATTGTTTTTAAAATTTAAACATTCCCTGTCCATGTCAGTCATACCTTGTAGTCCAAATTATTTATTTTTTTCTTTTGGTACCTGTACTTTTTGTGTTATAACCAAGAAATCATGTCAAATGCGATGACAAAAACTTTTCCTCTGTTTTCTTCTGAAAGTTTTATAGTTTTAGCACTTACATTTGGGTTTGTGATCCATTTTGAGCTAATTTTTATGTCTAGTGTGAGTATTCAGCTTCATTCTTTGGCACACGGATGTCTGGCTTTCTTCCTGCCATTTGTTGAAAAGGCTGTGTTTCCCCCTGTGAATGATCTTGGCATTCTTGTCGATGCTCTGCACATACTACTGGAGCAAAAGGCTTTTTTTCAGGGAAGTAAGGGATGATGTCAGAGGCAGAATCTTGAGGCGACATTAGAAACTTTCTAAATAAGGCAGTCATTGAGGTAACTCCAGAATGGTAAAATCTTCTCAGATCAAAAGTTCCAAAGGCAGAACAGAGAAGCTCCTTGAGTCAGAAAGAAGGTATGTACAATGTTTTCTTTATTTTTTTTTAAGATTGTTTACCATAAGCAATGGGATGGGGTGATGTCAAAAGCATGGACATAGCACTCTGGGTGGCTTACACAACAGGATGGATAATTCGAGTCCAGCCTGGGAAATTTAGTGACTTGGCGAGATGCTGTATTAAAGTAATAGAATAAAGAAGGTGGAGACATGTAACACAGTGCACAGGCCCTGGGTTCAGGCTGTAGTCCCCACCCCAACAAAAACATACAGAGAGATGAAAGATAGACACCCCACCATCAGCAGATGAGTAGTGCACCAGGGTAGGTGTCACATGCCATTACACACAGGGCAAAGTAGTAAGTCTAGAAGTAAGACTGACTCAGTGCTATGGAGGCTTATAAGAGGAAATAATTATTTTTGCTGAGAGGACAAATTGGGTTTTCCCACATATATCTATCAAATTTTCAATTAAAAGTAAGAGAAACCAACCATTATCAATTTATACAGAATAAAAGTTAGCAGCAGGATGTCTGGTAGATCATAGACTCTTCAGAAAGATTAGAGAATCAGGTTTGGAAGAGATATAGCCAAGAACAATACCTAAAATTCTCACCTTCCCTCAGAATTTATCATATGAGGACACTATTGTCACTAGAGCTACCACCCAGAATAAATACACCGAGGTCCTTTCTTGTCAACCTCACATAAGGGGACAGATACATGTGATTTGGAGGGGTTCATTCATGTACTCTTGGCCTCACTACAGGAGAGCTCAAACATTGAATATCTGACCTTTTTAGCCTCAGTGTTAATGATGTTTTGTCTCAAACAAGTAGAAAATGTCCACAAAATAAGAAGGGGACTGGACTTTAAACTTGGTGGCTGCAAAGAATGGCAGTACCTACCAATCAGCAGAGTTTGAATTTGAACTCCTGTGGGAGGAAGACCAATATTTAGATGTGAAACGGCAGTTGGAACTAAGAGGAAAAATAGCCTGTGATGTTAAAGAGATGTGAACAGATGCCCCAGTGTTATGAAGGAGCATATTGGAGAGAGGAGATTCCTGGAAAAGAATCATGATCACCTATATTTTTGTGAATGGATGAAGAAGAAATATGGGTAGGTAGGCCTTCATCGTGAAAACTCAAGGAAGAACTTCTAGCAAGTGCCTTGTGCATTGTAGTTGCCCAGTTTACTTTTACATGCATGAGACTCTTGGAGGAAGTGGTCACAGTGCCAAGAGGGAGATTGAAAGGCTGAAAGGATAAAGACTAAAAAAAATTCAATTATCGGCCTTAGTAAGAATGTTAAGGTTAGAGACCAGAGGGCAGGTAGGAATTCGCAAGGAAAAAGTAGGATGAGAATACTTGAGGCACTTTAGACAGATAGGACTTGACAAAAGAAATGCTTTCAAAAAGACTTACTGAATGCTTCACATAATGGGTGCTTCAAGTGTTTGGAGAAAGTGAACAAAGTGAACAAAGGCTAATGTTCTTGGGGTCATTACACTCTAGTGAGGTTAAGAAGAGATGGACAATTAATGAACAGAATACACTATATAGTGGTGAGATGGTGGTAAGCGCTATGGAGAAATAAGCAGTTTAAGGAGGATCGAGGGTTTGGGAAGAAGGGTGACTGTAGAGCGTGTTTCATTGGGAAGCTTCATCTCAGGATTTGGTGGAGCTCATGGATGAAGTTGCAAGATATCTAAGGGAAGAGGAATCAGGAGCCATAAAGCCCTCAGGCCATGCATGATGTGTTTGAGGAACAGAATGAAGAGAGAAAATAGTAAAAGAGTCCAGTGAGGTAATTGGAAGTCAGATTTTGACAAATTTGGGACGTCACTGTGAGGACTTTGCAAGTTACTTTTCTTGATGCTGGGACAAAGTATACAGCACCCACAAGTTGAGGAAGGAAAGATTTATTTAGCTCACAGTTTGTGGAGGTTTCCATCCATAATCAGCCAACTCCACTGTAGGGTGGCATGTGGCAGAGGAGGACAGTCATGGTGGGCAGAAAACAGCAAGCAGCAAGGCGGGGAGACAAGCCTCTTTCTGCCCCTTTTGTTTTATCCAGACTGCTGGGATTAGGGTGATGTCAGTGCAGTAAGTGGACTGATCCAGCAGTCACCCACCCTTAATCCCAGCACCCTTAATCCCAGCATTGTACGTTCTAGATTTAGCCACCTCAGAAAAGCCTACCCTCCCCATGACCGTTGAGGGGAGGCACTGAGGGGACATCTAGACACAAACCATAACAGATGTAATAAGCACCAGTGCTAGACTTGGCAGCCCCTAACATGTTCTGGAGCACACCATGAGGTTAATGTAGAACTTCTTATACAATTCAGAAAGACTTTAAGCTTCCCCAAGTGAAAGTGAGGTGTAAAAACTAACACAAAGGGATGATGTTATATCACCAAAGCAGAGTGACCAGGCAGAGGGTGAGCAATGATGAATAACCTATGAATCTGTTGCGGAAATTCTTAAAGCACACATTTTTTTCTTCTGTTATTTTCTAATTATACACATACTGTTTTGATTAAAAAAAATTTCAAATGCTTAGGCGAATGATTCTAATGGAGCAGCTACTTCTTTTGAACTTCTTTGTTTTTCTTTTTTCTTTACACATCTTTTGGTAGAGGTGCTAATGAGATGTATCGAGGACTTTGAAATGTTTCCACGATAAACTTTTGGAAGACTTCAGAGTGGAAATTATGGTGACAGTGTAATCACATTGACTGTCTTAATGGGCCTTCAATCATCTGGGTAAATACAAGTTTCACTCATTTTGGTAAGGTTAAATTTGAATGTTTCATTTGGCATAATCTTTAGTATAACTCACTACTTGACTAAATTTCTCACTTTTCAGCTAAGTGTGAGGTGGTAGCAAATGGAAGTGCACAGAGTGCTGACTGTAATGTGAAGTGTAGCACAAGCTGGTCAGATGCAGCACACCTGTGTAACTGTGGCTCTTATGTCAACAAGAAGGATATCACAATTTTATATCTTCTCTTTGGGGTAGTGGAGAATTGTTTTTGTGTCAGAACACACCACTGGTTATATTGGACATCCTCATCACTGTAGTCTGTCATCCTTCATAATTTAACCTCCTTCCATCATTTAATGCATACTGAATATCTTCTTCTTTTGCTGTGGTATCTCTGAAGGGACATAAAGAGAAGTACTATAGCTGCATTTCAGCATTTAGTTTTTATGAAGAACAGAACTCTGGTTCCCTTGTACTGTAATATTCTCAGATCAAGTAAGGTCTATATATAGGGTTTCACTTTACTTTATTTCTTTTTACTTTATTTTCTTTTTACTTTATTTCTACTAGTTGTGCAGACAATCAGACCATTCTTCAGCCTTCCTAAAATTCTTCATGTGTGAAATCGGTTAGGCTTTAATAAAGTATGAAGAATTGTTTTTTCTCATAAAGAAAAACACTTACGACATTTTGTATCAAGGGACAGGTGAAGATAAGAAGTGTGTGTGAGTGGCCTGTGCACACACTTATTAAAGAGATACCATACGTTTTCAGGCATTGTTTTTGTATCAGTCATCTCTCACGAGGAAAGTATTTCAGTATACACAGTGACTTTGGGAAAATATGAAAAGGTTTACTATATTATGAATCTAAACCAAGAATTATGACAGTATTACTTAATTTGAAAATACTTTTGTGCATACATAATTTTCGGTGTGACTTTAAAGCATTGGCTTTGTTTCTGAAGTTTGTTGAGAAGTTTGCAAGGTTCCTAATGTATGTGTAAATTATATTTTGACATTTAATAGGATGGTTGTTGGGACTTTCTATGGAAAAGTTAGTATTTGCTAAATAGGAACAAAATTTTATTTTGTTGTTATTAAATGTCTTCTGTTTTACTTTAAGAAACTTGTTTTCTATAATTCTCATATATACATTTTTCCAAATAGTGAAAAACATTTTATAGGATAGTGGTGGCAAACATATGGCACATGTGCCTCAGCAGGTTGTTGGTTATCATTAATAGCTCTAAAAGGTTTGCCATCACTGCTATAAGAGATGTCCTTATATGGTATATGGAGAAACAACTTTTAACATATTTTTCAGAAGGTTTTGTGTACTGACTGCATTTTCCTTATTTCCAAAGCATGTCAAGGCAGTTATAGGAAAGTGTACTTTTGCTCACTTTATTATTATTTAAAATTTCATGTTCAGTTCACTTATTTTATATCAGCTCAATTCTATTTACATACATTTCAAGCACAGTTACCTTTAGGTTGAAATATAAATGTTAATCACCTTTGGTAAACTAGTTCTGATATAAAAAATTGTTCAGCTTTTTAATAAATGGCTAGCAAGGGAGGCAGACAGATACTAGTAGAGATTTTTGAATCTCTGCTCAACAGTGCAGTAGCATTAATTTGATAAAGAAGATGATAACATTAAAATCTGTTTAAAATAGAGCTTTGGGTAAATCAGGTTAGTGACTCAGGGTTTTCACGTTACGAAGCTTTAACCATCTGGAGTCCAAATGCCAGAGTTTAGCAACTGCATTACCAGTATGTTTGATATCTTTTAAACAAGCAACAAAAATAACTCAGCTGGTTTGCTATCCGTGCGGTGTAGTCAATCTTAGAAGTCCTTTCGTTGCCGTGACAGGAGCACCCTGTTTTGTGGAGACAAAGTCACACTCGCGTAGTGAGGGAAGGATACCTGCATGGCTCTGGCAACTTTGTTCTTCCACTTTTCTTCCTTCTCACTCTGCAGGGCTGCCTCACTCTACTCTAAAAGCCAGGCCTCTACAAGGAAAAACAGACCTCTTTCCTCAGTTCCAAGGTGCTTCACTTACTTTACCTTATTTGCCTGCTTTATAAAATGTGGATGACAGAACTTGTATTGAACAGCTGTAGGGAAAGTTAAAAAGAATGGATGCAAAACACTGCCTTTGGTGAGTGATAGATGACATGTATGCATTTATTTCATCCAGAGTATCTAGTGTCACTGTCGTCTAAATTCAGAGTATCCAGCTCTCCTTTGCTCCAGCCCTCAGACTTCCTGGCAGCCATGTTTCCTGAATAGATCTCACCAGCCTCCCAGAGTCTCTTGAGTTGTCCATTTACTGGTTCGTTCCTACCTCTGTGTTGCTTTTTTCTTTTTTGTCTATTTTCAGCCAGGGTCTCACCGTGTAACCCAGGGCAACCTTGAACTCAGTCCTCCTGCCTCAGCCTCCAATTGCTGGGATACAGGTGTGTACCATCTTGCCTGCCTACCTCAGCTGTTTCTTGCAGAACAAAGACATTTGTGTCCCTGCTCAGTGAAGTATTGTCTGATTCTGTAACTCATAACCAGTTCGCAAAAGTCTTTGGTTTAGGCACACTCACCTATAAGCGGGAATGGTATTACCTGCCACATAGGGAGGCAGTGAAGATGGAGTGCAGGGTTATGTTAAAGGCATAGCATGATATCTAATAGATTGTCAGAGCTTACCACATGGCATATGTCATTGTCGTCATCTTTGTCGTTTTCATCGTTGTTCTGTGCTTACCTGGAAATAACTGTACTTGTCTCCTTGGGTTCTTGCTTCCTGGTTTCTGCCAACACATCTTCCTATTTAGTTTCAACTTCTGGTTTGAGATAACCATATTCTAGGTGATGGTTTACCCTATGGTGAGAAGCAGAATAACCTCCTGTTCCCTCACTTCCTATTACTAGAGTGGAAGTTTGGCCATATGATTCCTTAGTTACACAGAAGTCAAATAGTAAGCTAAATATCCATACAAGAACTGTGGGCATGTGAGACATCTTTAGCTCTGTTTTGGTGTCAACTGTAGAATTTATCTTTGCAAATTCATTAAGTTAGTTTTCTCTGGTAGTTAATCATGTGAATTGCCTTTGTACTCTTTTTACTCTTAATTTTTGCTTTTTAACCTTTCTGTGTCTAGTCTTCTTGTCTTGCACATAAGCTATGCATATAATTTTATATTCATAGCTGACATTAATTTTAAAAAAGAATTCTGCAATCTGCACATCATTAAATTCCATGAAGTATCTTGCTCTGATGAGTTTGGTTGTGCCAATAATGAAATTATGCCCTTAAGTACATCCTCACTATTATAGTGTCTTAGAAGAATGCAGTTTTGGGACTTTCTGTATCAGAAGATGTATCTGCTCCATAATATTGGGGCTCATGACTATTAATGATAATATTTGTATTAGGTTCAAATTATTTAGCCTGTTGGTTGGTGTCCAATTTTTATTTATGCTGTGCTGACACTTTTATCATAAATGTATTTCTTGTATTATTTTTATAAGTGCCTCAGGAAGAATACCTTTTTAGTATAGTTATTATACTCTAAGATTCATATTTTTAGTGTTTAAACTTAATGTCTTCAGAAAAATAGCAATATGTTTGAACCATTGCATCTTAGTTTATAGTAAAAGTTTTGAAATTTTCCAATCAAAATGAACTTTGGTCGTCTTTTTATATTTGTGAATTCTTTTGTTGTTGCTAGTGGTAACTATAGAGAATTTTTTTTAACAGCACCCTTTTAATAACAATGGTCTCCCCAGATATACTGTGGTATAACTTTAAACTTTATTAAGTCTGCCTGAGACTCCCCCTTCTGCTCCCTGAGTCCATGGAAGAAAGGCCTGGCAGGCTCACACTGTGCGCTTGATTGATGTGTGGAACATCTGAAGGACTTTTGTGTCCTGCCCGCACTCCATGAGTGCATAATGTGTGAATGCGTAAAGAAGGTCAACCCTTATCACGTGTAATCTGGGCCTGAAAGCGGATCGGCGGTGACAGTCATATTCCGTAAGTAAGGACACAAATCACCCTCTACATGCCTTAGACAAGTTGTGGGATACTTTTTCTTTCATTTTACCCCTTCCCACTCATGGGGAACCTTGGCAGAGCAATGAAAGCAGAGGGAAGACGTGCTCGGAATAACATGTGGCTCTTTCCAGGGAGGAAGGGATTGTTTCTTTGCAGTGATGGGAGGGTCTTTCACTGTGCAGCTGAAGGGCGCTTTGGGTTGTTAGTGACCAGTGATGTGGAATGCTGCAAATGAGGATGGAGAGAGAAGCAGCCTGAAAGGGCTTTGTAAACTCCGGAGTCTGGGAGAAAGTTTTTGTACCTTGAGCTCTGTTGTTCTCCCTCCTATGGTGGAATAGCTTTAAATGTCAGTGTCTAGTTAAAAATCAGAACGTAGTAAAAGGAATTATGAGTACCATTTCAAGTGTACTCTTCTGTTTTTGGCAAAACACATATATTTTAGTGCAAACTTCTCTGAAATGGAAAGGACCAAAAATAGTGTGTCTTCCAATAGGAAGGAAATAACTTGTTTTTACCATGCTTCTGTGTTCCAACAGAAGGTTAATAAGACAAATTTATTCCAAATAATATCACAAAGGATGTTAGAGTAATAAAGAAAATAACCCTTACCTTATTGTTCCCATTAAGAATAATTAAGGATTTTGTTAAATTTTTTTTGATACTGAGGAAGACGCTTTTCATCTTATTTCCAGAATTTCAAGATTTTATTAGTGTATGTTTATGATCGTAATATTACATTTGTTTTGAAAACTTTACCAGATTCCTTTGGCATATAAGGAGTTGGTGAAAGGAGTAAGTGTGGCCCGTTCACACAATAGAAAATATCTTAGCCAGATACCTCCAGGAGTGAAGGTGTTGCTATTCCCTGAACATAGGATAAATTCAGAACTTCTGCTTATGGGATGCAAGTCCCTTCTGAGCTTGTCCCCGTCTCATTCCCATCCTAATTCCCACCCTCTTGGCAGAGTTACTTTCTCATGTCCCTCATGAGTATTTCTCCTTTTCTTGCTCCTGAATGTCTGGGCGGTGTGCTCTGTCTAGGATTCTAAGCTCCCTCCGCCCAGTGCACTCCCACTGTCTCTGTAGACTTAGTTCACAGCCCCCTCCTGCAGGCAGAATAAATATTTATTTATCCACTGCACTTTATGTGCACCTTCAGTATAGGCCACCATATTACTGGACTACACTGTCACTATTTGCTTGTGTATTTGTTTTCAGCATTTAGAGAGTAAGAGTTTTCCTGAAATGAAACTCTTTTTAATGTCCTCATAATCTAAAACAGTGGACACAATTTCCCCAAATACAGTGAAATGTAAATGTTGGTGAGATATTAAAAAGTATGTCCTAATGTAAAATCTGGAAGTTTGGGGGATTTCTTTGTGAAATGAATCACAAATTTAAATTGGTAATGAAGTAGTCTCAATTTGAAGCTATCAATATAGCTCTAAAATGTACAGACACTTAACGAAGCAAGTAAAATGAATTGGCTAAAAGAGATACTTTTGCAGTTACAAAAGCTTTAATGTAAAATAAGACATTTTACATCCTTCAGTGATCACAGTATTTGTGATAGGAACAGATGCTGTGTTGTAGCCTAACATATTAAAGAACATTATTTGTTAACAGAGATTTTCATGTTGTGAGACCAAAGTGATTGGTGGGAGTTTTTGGAAATTGCTGACATTTTCTACTGTCTTCCTGTGTACTGGGCCACAACATTCAATAGTTCATGTTTGTCCACTTGCTTTATCCCTACAACGGCATTCTTAAAGGGTAATGAGCAAATGACGTGGTGCTGGGAGTTTCAGTCTCTCCCTCCTACTTATACAGATAATGGAGTTATAGTAGCTTCTCCCTGCCGTGCAACAGAGGCGCCATAAATCTGGGACACGCATATGTGTGTCAGACTTTGACAGTGACAGTGTCGGCATGCCTTCACTCAGCTCATTGCTTGTATTTCTCCTTTTCCCCTGCCTTGCCTTCTCCCTGCCTTGCCCTTCTCTTAGGTGCATATTTTCAAACTGAGACTTTTCTGTTAATCTTCTCCCAAAGCTTTCATTGAGGCCTTATTTGGCATACCAGTTGACTTGCAAAATTAAGTTGGCTGTGCTCAGTAGAAGCTGAAGAACATCTCAGATGTAAACCATGGTGGTTCTCCTATCTGGCATTTCTTCTTGTAGATAAAGATAATTAAATTAAAATAATTAACTGGGGCAGTGAGTTAATTTAAGAATCTATTAGAACAATCATTAAGTCAGTTGTGACTGCTTCTCAGGCAAGTTTAAGAGTATGAGGCAGCACTGGTTTCTCTCATGTAGTCAGCTCCACAGTTAGGAAACCAGGGTGAAGGTTTAACTGCAGTGAGGCTCAGTATAGATCCAGTACAGATAGAGGTTGAATTAGATTGAATGTTAGAAACTAAAATGTAAATTCTGGATAAAATGATGTGCGTAAAGGTGAGTGGGTTAAATCATATGCAATCTAGGTTCTAATTTTGAGCTGTGTTTTTGGTAAACATAAGAGTTTCCTTTGAGTTTCAAGTCTAGTAGTTTAGGACTTGATTACACATTTTGAAGAGCATTGACTTAATTTTTGTTACCTTGCACATGTTAAACTAAAAAGTTGGGAATTTGTCAGGGTATATCTTCAATTTGTTAATATTATTAAATTACAGTGCTCTGAATCAGCAAAAATTTTCACTTAAGTAGAAAGCTCTCCTTACAGCAGTGATCTCATCTTCATTTCTCCCCACATACTTGGAAATTGAGGCTCACTCTACATGTTAAACTTCTGAGCCTTTTTCTTCTTAATTCATCAAGCCAGCCAGTTGTTCAAAAGCCTTTAGTTATTTGTGTCAACTCTATAACTTGCATTCAGAGCCATGCACAATCTGGTTCCACTCTGTCTAGCTTTCTCTCCAGCCACTTATGAATAGGAGCTGTCTGTTCCAGTAAGGTTTTTCTTTTCATGCTATTGCACAAACAAAATATTAATTGTTACCTTTGATTCTTGCTCATATAGTTTCCCTCTCTCCTGCTTCTCTACTTCGGTATATATCCAACACCCTGTCAGCATCCATCTCTGCCTTCATTCTGTAACCTAGTCTACTCTAACCTCTGCTCTAATTTCCATGTGTATCCTTTTGAGATAACTTTCTCTTCAAGTGTGCAACAGCTTTTCCTTAATTGTTGACTGTGTGTCTTTCTGTTCTTTTCCTGTGATGCTGTATGCTTTGGCGTGCATCATATTCGGTTCTCACATGGTTCAAAAGCAGAAACGGTTGCTTGCGTAAGTTGGTTTGAAGCAATGGGGATCCTGGGCAAGAGTGGAGGTTCTCTATGCTTTGAACCTGGTGGAGATACCTATGGGAAGGGAAAGGTGAGCAGGAGGAGCTGTCCCTGCCTCAGAGCCCAGGCTGGATTCCAAACTGGCAGTGTGGTCCAGTTGTGAGTGTGGCCCTGAGAACAGAGGCTTGAACAAGATGCAATTTCCTGAGCTTTATCTGCTTTGCCCACACATTACCCCTCTTCTAATTGCCCCTAATCCTAATCATTTCCCTATACCCTAATCCTAGCCAAAAGGAACATTCCTTCATAAGTGATACTGAAGGACAATCCCTTTTCACTATTCCAAACTCGCATTTCCCTGACAAGCAAGTTACATGGCTCCTGTGAAATGTGTGCCTAAATTTTCAAGATGTATAGGTGACTAAAAATACTGTATTTCTATTAAATTTCACCCCATGAAAGTGTGGCTTGAGAATGCTCAGTTGACTGCAGTGTCTGTCACATTGTAAGACACACTTGTTGGGCTCCCCGTGGCTGCAGGGGAATCCGATGGCCCTGAGCGTGGCTCTGCTGAGGTGCAGGTCGGTAGGTGGTGGAGAACATCGTGGAGACTTTTTCTCCAAGGAAACATTTGGCAAAATACCAGAATAAATATGGCAATATCTTAGATGTAACTGCTCATGTGTGTCTGCTTCCATATCCATAAATCCTTAGATAAGTGGATATGGTTTAGTAGCTGCTTCTAACTGTCTTCTGTGTCTGTGGTGTCCTTGTATTGTCCACACATACTGCCAACTCAGTTATATTTCTTGTTGTTCTTTTATTATGATGATTTTCAAAGAAAAAATTTTTTTAAAAGAGGTCTTTAGTGCTAAAAATGTTTGTTCACCATTTTGTAAAATAAAACTATAAACATGTTTATAGTTTAGGTTGCGATATAATTAATCAAAATCTAAAAAGTTGAAAACTTATGTTGATTAGGATCACAGCACTTGTTTCTGTATAGATACCTTAAAATTATAGCTATTAAGAAATAGTAATTAACAAACAATTGGTAAATGGGTAGCTTAACCAAAACTTTTGAATTTTGGTATTCATCTGAGATACTTCCAGTGCAACCCATGTTCATATCTGTGCCCTCGATTCATGATTTAAACATTGGCGTGCAGTGAAAAGACTGCAGCTCTGTGATGCTTTGAAGCATCGCAGTATCTCTGTCATTCCATCAAGGAAGCATCCTTTCTCCCAGGCTGTCTACGTTTCTCAGTTACAATTCGGAGCAGAGAGAGCAGCTATGTTCTGACAGCAGCCCCCCAAGTGTGGTCTGCATTGGGTGCCTCATAGCTGCTCCTGAGAGGGGAGACTTGGGGTGTCCTGCAGGGCAAGCCCCTGCAGGCTGGCCCCATGCCAGTGGCTGGGTCGGGCTCCGGTGGGGGTCCTCACCGCCCTTTGTCATCCTCCCTACGAGGTGATCTGTTGAAGGCTCTGTGGTGACAGAACCAGTTTGTCACAGGCTTGTCTTGCACGTCCTGCCTCAGGCTTGCTGGCAGGCCCGCCGGAAGATCTGAGCCGAGTGCGACCAGGGCCTCCCTGAGAGGAGGCGGCCGCTGTGCTGCGCTGGGGCCTGGGCTGCTCCAGGACCAGGGCCGCCGCCTCTCCTGTGTGTGCAGCCGCGGGTAAGGTCAGGGCCACACTGCGGTGCGGACAGGGCGCGGAGCCCTGCAGTGCCTGATTTTGCAGCGTTCAGCACCGGAGGGAAAGTGCAGGGCAGAGGTTCAGTGACTACAGATTTCCATCCCCCATCCTCCGACTGCTCCGTAGTTTTACTGCTTTTTCTATGAGGGCAAAACTTTCCAGGTAATCAATGGAGAATACTTACAACAGGATTTACAGGTCTGTTTTCTCTAACCAGAATTACATACGATCCAGTTTGGAACTTTAAGTATGAGATTAATTCTGAATAAACTATGACAGTCTGTCTATGAGGAACCTAAGACACTAACAGCTCTAACAAACTTTGTTTTGATTGCTGTATCTTTCTGGTTGGGTTTTTATAGATTACCTAATTAACTTTGAAGTTCTTTGCTGTGTTTATACAGGTGCATGGGTCAATCTGTATTTTACAGTGATGGTAAATATAGTATGTGAATATATGAAATGCTTATCAGCATTTGAGAATAGGGGTTTAACTTGTGATCATTTTCCACAGATGAATTGTTTCTTGTATCAAGCTGACTAAAAACAAACTTAAAAGGTTATTTTTAAGTATTTGAGCAGTTGAACTATTTTCAAGTTAGAAGGTTACTTTAGTGAGTATGAAATAATTATCTGTGGTAGTGATTATAGTGAGGGAGTTATGAAGTGGGAAATAAGTAATGACTTTATAAAAGTAAGCCAGATCGTAAAAGGAGTATGTGTAACAGTGAACTACACTTGTGGCTCACCTGTATGTATTTGTGAATGTGGTTTACAGAATTAATTTAGCTATATTGTTTCTGAGAAAAGTATGTATCATCACTTTGCATTTACTTTTAGTTGGCATTTATAGAATTAATGTTTTAATAACCTCCATGTATCCATGATATTATTAAAATATTTTATGGGTTGGCTCTAGGGAAAAATGCTTTTAATTTCTGGTATAAATAATTGTAATTAAGAGGAGTTTTGTGTATTTGCAGAGTTGATAGGTAGGTTATGTACTTGGTTTGCTTCAAAAGTTGTTGTAATCTGATACTTTCCATAAAAGAATAGAAAGGCCTTAAGGAACTTGTTTAAGAAAGTTCCAGGAACCTCAAAATTTGACAAATGTGAGGTAAAATTCTTATTCTTCTATTCTGACTACTGCTACTTCCTTTATTGTCTGAAAGTAATTTTAAAAAATTAGTATTTCCTTTGAAACATGATGAATTTATTACTATGTTATGCCAATAAAAAGCCAAGAGGTTATATACTAATATAGAATCTTTGAGTCCTAAACTGATATTCTCACAATCATGTTGTATCAAATATCTTGCTTTTCAGTGAGGTGGCAGAGGCCCAGATGCATTCCTTGCCTTCTTCTGGGTTATATAGTCTTCCTATAAAACTCCTTGTCCAGGACTCGTGTGTTTGTGTGTGTGTGTGTGTGTGTGTGTGTGTGTTCGCTTCTACTTGTTTATCTTACAGTAAGGTAGTTAAGAGTGTGAATTCCAGACCCAGGATGTCTGAGATTGAATATTAGCTCTGTTGCTTATTAGGTTGTGAATGCAAATAACTTATCTTATTGATGTTTCAATTTTCTCCACTGTAAGATAGGAATAGCAATTGTTTACCATCGAATTAGTTTATTTACTAAATGAGTATAAATAGACAAAACCACTTAGGCTAGTGTTTGGTGGATAATGTTACTAAGAGCTTGCAATTGCTAATATTATTAATAATTCCCACAAGAATAGAAGATAATCAAATTGAGACAAGATTGGGAGGAATCTAATAGCTCATTTTAGTGTGATTAACCTTTTGAATCCCAAGTGATATTTCAGGCTTTCTCACCAATGAGCTTTAACACTTTTTGAGGAATTTCTCCCTCAGCGACTACAAATGAACTTTACATAAATTATGATTTTACTACAAAGAGTACTATATAGGAGTTATCAGTTTAACTAATTAAACAATTGACTACCAAGATGCCATTTTTTTTTTTGAGACATGGTCTCGTTTTGGCTGGCTTTAAAGTCATTATACAACCCAGATTAGCCTCAAACTCCTGGCAATCCTCCTGCCTCAGCCTCCGAAGTGCTGGAATTACAGGCATGTGCCACCACATACCAGAGTGCCATATTCAGAGACAACTTTCAACGTGGTTTAGTCATTCAGCAGCTATGTGAGGCAAATGATGATCATACACAATAAAGGTAAATATAAAGCCTAATAAGTGGCCATGATGTCTTAGGTAGGTGACAAAAGCCAAGATTAAAATTGGGAGACTTTAAAGTCTTATTTAAATTGAACACATTTCAAAATGACATCTAGAGATACAGTATTGGGAGAATGTGAGCTTTGGGCTTATAAAAATAAATCATTAGTTAAATAGAGGAAAACCTAGGGTTTTAAAATGGAAGAAATATGTAAAGTACTGCACTTGCACCCCGAATGGTGCGGTCACAGTAGGTGGAGAGAAAAACTGTACCTGGGGTGGTAGCAAGAGTGACCTGCATAGAGGGGAGCTGATCAGCATAAGTCTTATCTCAGCCTGAATCTTATCTTGAATGTTTTACTTGAGCAGACACAGGCTTAGAAAAAAGGCAGCAAGAGTACATCTCGGTAGAGGTTTTGAACTTCATGCTTTTTATATTGGCACACTGTGATTGCTTCAGAGATGAATTCTTTAAAACTAGAGATTCTTAAATGTGAAATTGCCTTTTGACCCAGTGGTGAAAATCAGTAGTGCTCCTTTCTGCCTGAATTGGATTATATTTAGAATTGAGCTACCTGTGCTGCCCTGCTCGTTTATTGTTAAAATACAGTAGAGAATCACAGGCCAGACTGATGACTGTGGTGTGAACAGTATTAAAGTATTGTTTTGCTCACTACCATTTTTCTTAAATTCTGCTGAAAGAATTTAGTGGTGGCTAGAAATAACGCTGGGCTGACAGACCTAAAAGCTAAGAAGCTATTTGTTATCTCAACACAGTGCTGGAAGCAGTGTGCCCTGACTGACAGGGAGGAGCTGCATGTTGTGGCATTTTGAAAGGTGAAATTTTCATTCAGTTCCCCGTTAAATGTATGCATGAAAGTTCTTACAGTCCCCCCTCCCCACAAAGCCATGGTAAGAAGTTATTACAGCAATAAGATTAAAATAAGAGTTGGCTCCCGTATGTTTTTCTTTAGTTTAAGACTGGTTCCACATCAGTAAAGACAGTTACGGGAAGTGAAAAAGTGAGATAGGGAGTAGAAACCTGTTTGTATTGAAGATTTAAAAAAGAAAAATCCCCAAGTCCAGATCTTAGTTTCCATAGTCCCTCCAATTTCACTTAACTCTGATTTTATGTCCTATCTCTCCACTGCCAGGTCATAGTCCAGTTTTCCTAGTGTAATTACTGACACTAATTAAAAGTTCATGAAATGTGTTACAAGATAATTTTAAGCAAAATTAGGGCAAATAGGGAATTCAGTAACAGGGAATAACAAACATAGTCATGTTTGTGTAGTTTCAAAATTAGCTTGGTAACACTGCTGTGGGACATCAAGTTTTGGTAATATTTTTAAGTGAAAAATGATCCTTGTTACCATATGGCAAAATACAGTGAAAATCTGAGCTGTTAGACCAACACAGCTGTTAGATGCATAAACGTGGTTCTGTTTTTAAAATGCTTTCTACTACAGCTATTATGCGGCATTGCTAATAATCTCAGGCTATTAATCTGCAGTAACTGCAAGTTGTGGTGAGCATCACAGATGTAGGGAATTTGTTCTCTGTGGTGATTTACCTACAGGGAAAATGACTAAACAATAGTTCTCAACTTAAGATCTGAAGAGCAGAGTGGATAATAGACATGTACATAACCAGCGGGTGTACACTCGAATTATTTGGTTAACTTTTTATAAAAAGTTATGTTCATTAAGAAGGGCTGGTTACCATGTATGTCAGTCTTACATACCTATGAAAAGCTGTGCATCTATAACCTTTAGATTACAAATGCATAAGGGACTTTGGAATAATAGTATTACAAACATCAGAATCACATTAAATTAACTTTTTATCTTTAAGCCAAATGAATACAAAATGATAATTTTCAATCTTCTATTGATTTAGGGCTGAATGTTTTTTCCTTAACTTTTCAAGTATGTATTTTTAGGCTTTGTTTATAAGAATATCTTCAAATAAGAGAAACCACTCAAAGTAACTGCAGGAGGGTTATCATAACTAGCTATTTGGCTTCCTTATGCTACATTTTAGGTCCAGATGGGTTCTTTTGGTCTTGAGTGTCACCTACAAAATGTCTACTTTTGCTACCTTAATATATGTATGTTCTGGGAAATGTTACTGTTAAAATAGTTATGGTGATTTGACAACTATACGCTCATCATAACCTTTTTCTTCTTTGAGGTTCCGTATTTTTTTAAACCTCCAAAGAGGTTGTGGCATTTTGATGAACTGATTTCTCTATTCCATATGTCTGTATCACATTCCTTTGATAATTACCCATTCATATAAAGTTGCACTGTATGCTAACGCTCGTGCTCTTTGCAGGCCTCCCGACAGCCCCCTCTTTTGGCTGTGTGTATGCTCCTTTCTGTCAGAAACCTTTAATCAGTGCTCTTTGCATTTAGCATAAAATCCAAATCTCTGTACAGCTTACAGGTTTTATTATTAGATACATCCTGAATGGATTTTTAGTTCTTCTTATTGAACATTAGCTACATAAGCCTTTTATTGTAAAAATACAAAGAAACTAAGCCTTTTTCTCATGCAGGTATTTTGTATACATAGTCTTCACAACCTCAAAAGTTCTTTGCCTTTCTGCTTTGCTTATCTATGTGTTGGCTTAAATGTCATAGCATGTTAATTTTTCCTTAGTAGTTTAAGTTAAATGAGGTCCCTTTGATTATTATACCCCCATTGTAAGTTTCCTTTCTCCTTCATACTGTACATCATAAATTGTCATCATGTGGGCCACTGTCCTGCTGGACCTCTCAGGTAAAAGCTCCATTCCTTTCTCTTACAGCTGCCTCCTGAGTGCGTATCACAGGCTTGGCATGGAGTCCTGGACATCCTCTTATTCTTTACATGACCCCAAATGGTGACTGTCCCTATGTCTATTGGCTTGTTTGATTAGCTCTCCAGAGTTAATTAATAGGTATTTCATTTTTGTCTTTTATTTTCAACTTCAGGAGAGTGATTTTGATTGGCCACTGACCCTAAGAATATTCAAATATAATCCAGCTGGAACTTGTAGTTACTCATATCCAGGACAAAACTCGTCAGTATTTTTCACTTGAACTTTAGTATATAGGAGATGTCACTGCCAAAAATACTTTTAATGCATTCCTGTAGCTTCTGAAGAATTATTTTAATGCTTCCTGTAGCTTCTGAAGAATTATTTTATCAGCAAACAAAGGGCTATGTGATGATTTTTGCCCTTTAAAACAGTGAAATTTGAGTTACCAAGGTGGTGGCAGAAAAAACATAAAATAAGTAATGTAGTGACTTAAAAGACTTTAGCTCTATGAGATTGTTAAGTATAATTTTTACCCCTTTATTAAAATAATAGTTGCAAATCTTACATCTCACAAAGAGCATTATACAGTTGGCATTTATCATCCCTGATCAGGCTATAAGTTTGAAGATACCACTGTACATCGTTTGTTAGATCGGATTCTGAGAACTTAGTGTTTGAAACTATGCTTCAGTTTCTTCTTCCATCCACAGGAAAACACATGTGCATCTGTAGTTCACTTTTGACAAACCTCATGAGTTCCCTTACCAGCCAAGTGTGATACAGTCTAATACAGTAAGGTAGCTTAAACTTTCTTTACACATTTCTGTTTAAACTATTAAGCTAGGCCAACATTTGTTTTGTAAATACTTCATAAAGTTATCTTTCAATTATTATTTTTATAGATATGTTTATTGTCAAAATATACTTTGGCTAGTATTTACCTTTATTTTGTTTGGTTCCTTTCTATTTAAAAAATCACTTGTTTTCAGATCTGAAGAAATCAAATCAATATGTCAACTCATTTTTTTTTCAAATCTGAAAAAAGAAACTTGTTCTTTATAATTTTAATTTTAATGATTAGGTTCTTTTTTAATGTGACTAAATCTCAGTTGAGTTTTCATCTGTCTTGATTGTTATGCTCAAATGAATATCGTTTTCAGATTCTGTTACAACGCAATGATTTTTAGGTTTCTAATAAAAATTTAAAAAGATTAACACTGTGATAGTAATATGCTGTCTTTATACATGAAACATAAACTCATAAGAGTGAGGGCCTTTGCCACGTTTCTTGGGAGGAATGTCTTGAGTAGCTCTCTGGATTTAACTTAGTCTCTGAAATCAGCTGAGGCTAAGGGAGCATGTCCAGTGACCTGGAAACCAGCAGCAACAGAGTGGAGCTCGGTAGTGACCTGCATGCAGAAGAGGGGTAGATGCAACTTAACTGAGGTCGCTGAACATGTTGCCTTCTCGCTCCATGCATCTTCCTATGCGTGTTACACAGATCCACACACATGGTTCTTATATCAGTGTTTTCATAGGACTACTTTAGCTTAGTGAAATCTGACAGTATCACAAAACATTTCCTACTTAATTTCCTATTCCCTGAGTGAGAGCATGTTCAAATTGAAGCATGGGTATCATGGAAAGGCATCTCATAACAAATCATGTGTTTTCACAGACATGTGACATTCTTTCAGGGGGGCATTTCTGGAGACTGTTTTTGGCCTGAATTTTATGAACATATACCAGTTTGCTCATGATGTAAGCATTTTAGGAGCTATTAGGAATGTTATTAATCTGTACTACTTAGTCTCTTATATAGAAAAATATAATTTTCTGTCTTTTTAAAAATAAACTTAATGACAAACATCTTGCAAATTAGATTTTCGTATATTTCATCTCTTTCATATGCTCAATTTAATCTATCAGAGCCACACATTGTAGAAGACATCTGGTATTGAGCTTACGCAGCTGGGTTTCATTTGTAAAGGTTTTGAGCAAATTTTGGTGCTTGCCAGCAATAACACAGCAGTTGGCCAGTGTGTTTTCTTTGTGGCAGCTTTGTGCAGGATGGCAGAAGAGACCTGAGTTCAGGATCAGATGGTTTTCTGCCTCTTTCTGGCTGGCCTGGTGGAAATGGAGGTTTTATCAGATGTTCAACGAGTCCTGGCTGAAGGCTGTCTGCACTGACTGCTGAGTAGGGATCAGCTGGTGGGCAGTGTGCAGTCCACACTGGGAAAACTGAGTAACACAGAGTATGGTTCTGTGTATTTCCTGCCTCAGCATCACTATGGGTGTTTGTAAAGGTACAGATCCCTATGCCCCATCCTGAACAACTGAGCTAAGTATTTGAGAGCTGAGACCTGCAGGCTTCAGTTTAATAGGCAGCACAAGGGATTTCACATCCATTAGGAAATTCCAAGTTAGGAAATTCGTTCTTTACCCACAGACAGAATTTCAAGTCTTCCCCTACATTTTTACCAAAAAAACTATTTTATTAATATATATTTGAGAGGAATTGCAGTCTGTTTAAAAAATAATTTACTTACATGTGTAGTGTACACATGCTTTCATAAAATATTACATTTTTATGACCTGTTGTTTAATAAAACGATAGACCTGGTACTATTAAAATATTTTCCCCAGTGACAGTGAAGGACGTCCTAATTTACTTGGAACAACCCAAATGTGATCTGAGGGGATTCTGGGGGGAGAGAAATGAAATGAGAATCCCAAATTTTCTGTCTCCTCTTTGGATATATTTAACTAAGGAACTTCTGTCTCGAGGTAGTCATTAAATATACCTGTTAGACTCCTGGAACGGTTTTCAGAGTTGAGCTCTATAAATGCCTCTAAGGAAGTCCCA
This sequence comes from Dasyprocta punctata, assembly GCA_004363535.1. Taxonomy (NCBI): domain Eukaryota; kingdom Metazoa; phylum Chordata; class Mammalia; order Rodentia; family Dasyproctidae; genus Dasyprocta; species Dasyprocta punctata. Next base: position 54,335 of record RJWM01004575.1, on the reverse strand, counting down.
AATTTTTGGCGTGCTCCTGAGGCCCCCTGGCCCTATTGTATCAGTTGTGTTGTTCCCAGTGAGAATAATTTATGTCTCTATGGCTGTCTAGCAGTTGTGTGGACTGTTCTGGAAAGAAACGAAGTCGTAACTCTTTTCTGCTCCTGCTGGAAAAGTTCTATGCCAGAATTCTTACTACCTTAGTTTAGTATTGTTTTGGTCATTCTGACTTCAGAACTAAGTTTTCCAGACAAACACTTGTGGGTTCCAGGGCAATATGCAAAGATACCCAGGGGATGTGTATTGATGTGAGGTTTGATTCTTTGGAAGTAAGAGGTAGTAACTGTCTGTTGTTAAGCTTTCAGTAACTAAAAAGGTACTTTTAAAAAAAAATTATCTTTCTTTGAAAATTAGCTCTTAAGTGTTATTTCAGAGAGCCTCTCTGTCCCTTCAGGGACTGTATTTAAACTAACCTTATATACATGCACATGTACGTGTACACACACAATGCACATAGGTGACATTCCAGAGTAAGTAAAATGGAAAGAGAGTAAGGTAAGGGGCAGTGTGAATGCCTGGGTTTGTCTCATTCTGTGATCCATGTCATGCATGGGCTACATCTGCAGCTTTTTAAAAGTTTCTGGATGGACCTCAGCGATGCAGCTGTCTCTAATATACTGTGAACCTTGAAAAGGAATTTTCTTTCAAGTAGTGATGGAAGTAGTTTTGTGTGTGGAGTGATGGAGCTGAAGATTTCCTTTAACAAAAAGTAAAGTGCCATTATGTACATGAACATCTACATGATCTAAAACAAACCTAGTGGAAATAGATATTACAGGAACTTGCATTCACACTTGAAAAGGTCTTAGTCAAATTTAATTATCGACTCCTGTTTTTCTACATTTTTTCAAGTGAGGACAATGAGGCACAGAGCTGTTAGGAACTTGTCTAAGGTCACACTCTTAGTATTGAGGCGGAAGAGAAGTTTGGATCCTAGAGTTTCTGTTTTAGTTCTTCAAGAATTACGTGTTTGATTTTAGGATTGCTACTCAGACCAAATGTTCAGGAAGCAAAAACAGGTCTTTGCCATGTGAACATTGTGTTTAACAGACAGATTATAATGACACACACCACCACCACCACCAAGAATGAATTTCAGTATATATATCATTTAGTGCTGCTAACTCCCGATTGTTCTCTTTATTCCAGTGCATTCTAGTTTGTTGAAAGTACTCTATACTCAACCATATTTAAGCTATCATAATTTAGTACCAATGGGAGTACACATTATATACAGCTTGTTCTGAGCCCTGATACCTAGCATATCTGAAATGAGAAGGGAATAAAGTTGAGTAATATGTATGAGTTCTGGGAAAGATTTTGCATCCCATGTTAAACAATGGAGAATCTTTTTCTTCTTCTTTATAAAATATTCACCTAATGGAATTATTTGCAAAATACTCTGAAGATTTCCTTTAACAGAAGATTTCTTTTAATGGAACAGATTTCCTGTAGCAGGAATGATATCCCCTGGTTTTAGATAGGCAGAACCAATATAGTAAAAGTGTTCATACTTCCAAAACTGTTATGCAAATTTAGTGTAATCCCAATCAAAATACTGTATAGTATTCCTCACAGAACTGGAGAAAACAGTCCTAAAATTCATGTGGAACCAGAAGAGACCTAAAACAGCAAAAGTAACTCTGGGTAACAAGGACAAGGCAGACGGCATCACAATCCCTGATTTCAAATCATGCTACAAAGTTACTGTGACAAAAACAGCATGGTACTGGCAAAGAAACAGAATCAGGGATAAGTGGAACAGAACAGCAGATGCAAAAAAACCTCCAAGCACCCTTAGGTATCTATTTTTTGACAAAGGGGCCAAGCACTTTCACTGGAAGAAAGGTAGTCTCTTTAATAAATGGTGCTGGGAAAACTGACTTTCCACATGCTGAAGACTAAAACTAGACCCATATCTCTTACCATGTACTCAACTAAAATCTAAATGGGTCAAACTTCCAAATAGTAAGCCAGAAACACCTACTCTTCTGAAAAGAGAATAGATAAAACTCTTGTAGACATAGGTGCAAGCAGAGACTTTATAAAGAAAACCCTGAGAGCACAGGAAATACTACAAAGAATCAACAACTGGGATCTCATCAAAAAGCTTTTTCACAGCAAAAGAAACTACCAACAGAGTAGTGGGACAACCCACAGAATGAGAAAATATTTTTACTAGCTACACATCAAACAAAGGAGTAATATCTGGAATATATAAAGAACTAAAAAATCAGATTCCCCACATCTACAGACCCAATCCAAAGATAGGCATCTAAAATGAATACATATTGCTCAGATGCAGAAGTACAAACAGCTAATACATGAAAAAATGTTCATCACTGGTCATTTGAGAGATTCAAATTAAAACAGCACTGAGATTCCATCTCCAGAAAGAATGGATAGCATCAAGAAATCAACCAATCACAAATACTAGAGGGGCCATAGTGAAAAAGGACTGTTTTCTGTTGTTGGTGGAGCGTACAACCACTATTGAAATCAGTATGAAAATTCCTCTAAAGACTGGAGGTTCCATTTACTCAAGTATTCCCCTCCCAGGTATCTTTCTGGAAGACTTAAAAGCACCACACCACAGTGATACATGCATACCGGTGTTTTTAGCAGCACAGTTTGTAATAGCTAAATCTTGGAAACAACTTATAAGCCCATATTAATGTATAAAGAAAATGCAGTATTTATGAATAAAGAAAATGTGGAGGATTACTATGCCATAAAGTTACCTTTTGAATTTTGATTAATCATTACCTTTTTTCTGCAAAATAATTAAAAGCATCTAGAAGTTTAAAAAAGGCGGCATTCTTATGGTTGTATTGACTATTAATGATCTAATAGAAAATCACTGGCACATTTTATTTGCGATTTTATGATTTACAAATTCAGGAATCTAGTGCCAATATTCACATGCCTGTATTTATAGATGTTAATAAACACAGTAAGGTAATGATGTATGTCTTTTTCACATATAATAATATTATGATATTGCAGTTTTATAACTACTAATTAATATAATGAATATAATTTATAGCTGTTTTGGTCTAGGGTGGGCTATTGATGTAGGTGTTTTATTATCTCCATTGTATAAATGAAGAAACACGTTCAGAGAAGTTAAATAATATGTTGAAGTTTGCAGAATCAATGGACAGTATTGTCTAGGTTAAAATCACAACAGCCCAGCTGCTGTGTTCATTCTAATAGCTGTATTACAGAACATCTCTTAAAGGCAAATGTTTATATAACCAAAAGTCCAAAATGGATGCAAAACTGCACAAAACATAAAGAAAACCAATTTAGAATTTGATAAGTCAACTTAATGTTGAACAAAACAACCTACATGCAAAAGAACAGAGTACACAGTTGGAAAGTATGTTGCATAACACAAAATTGAAAAATATTTATTAATGGTATATAAAGAATGTCTTCAAAGGTGATAAACTTTTTCAAATAGCAGAAGACAAAAACATGCCATTCACAGAGGAGGAACACATATGGCAGAGACGCTCACAAGTACAGTTACAAGTCAGAATAGTAACAGTCTATGATTGCTAAAGCTGGGCGAGAATATGGGGAAGTGGAAAACTTTAACTGCTGCTCATTGGAATATAAATTATTTAAAGCCTTTTGAATAGAGATGTATTTATGTATAGATAACAGTATAGAAATACTCATAGACAATTACTTTTCTAGGTATGATGTCAAAAGCACAAGCAATAATAGAAAAATTAACAAAATAGAATTCATCCATTAAGAAATATCTTTTGTTCTTCAGAGTGTATCAACGAGAAAGTGAAAAGATAGCTAACAATCAGGAAAATATTTGCAAATTCTGTATGTGATAATAGGCATGAATTCACACTACATAAAGAACTCTTACAAATTGATAATGTAGAATAACCCAATTTAAAAATGGGCAAGAATCTGAATGGGTGTTTCTTTAAGGAATATATACAAATGATCAATAAATGAAGAGATACTCAACATTATTATATATTAGACATCAGAGAAGAGGGAAAAGAGATACAAAAAGAGTTAAGGTATGTTTTGTACATTTACCTGTTCCCCATGATGAATGTAAGGTATGTTTTGTACATTTACCTGTTCCCCATGATACTGCAACATGTGCTAATAAAAAATTTTAAAATACACAGTGACATACCTCTTCATATCCATTAGGATGGTTATAATCAACAAGACAGATAATGAAAAGCATTGGCGAGGTTGTGGAGAGATTGGAGCCTGCATACACTGCTTCAGGGAGTGTTGTAAAATACACAGCCACTTTGGTAAGCCAACTGGCAGTTCTTCAAAATATTAAATATAAAGTTACCATGTAACCCAGTCATTTAACTCTTAAGAAAATGAGAACTTAAGTCCACACAAAAACTTTTACATAAATGTTCTTAGCAGCAGTATTCCTAATAGCCCAAAAGGCTAACCCAAAATATCCATCATTTGGTGAATAAATAAACCAAATGCTGTATAGCTATATAATGGTACATATACTACTCATGAATGTGGCGTTGTTTGGGGGAGGTGGAAAGTACTGCTCACTTTGGATGTGTGGTTACACAGCTCTGTGCATATTAAAAAGGATGTACCTGTAAAGCTTGTGAGTTTTGTGCTGTGTGATTTATATCCCAGTAAAGACCTTAAAAGTATTCATCGGAATAAAAAGTAGTAAATTTAAGTTAGTAGGGAAAAAGGGAAGAGAAGGAACTGGTAGTCATTTGAATGCATTCTATAATATTTCATCGCTTGGAAATAGGAAACCTAAGACTACATAAAAATGAATTGTGAGAATTCAGGATCCTCTGCCCTTTTTGGTATATTTGTTAGAATAGATAACCTGAAATGAAATCAAGTAAGTATCCCCTCCCACCCTCTTTCAGCTAGAAAACATTATTGGTTTTTCTTTTTCTTTAGTAATTGAAGACTTACTTCTTGAAAGTATTCTCTACAAACAAAACATGGAATTACAATTCCTACATTGACTATAACTTTATGACACCAGTTATAATAATATTTTACTTCTAAAGTCAGAATTTTAGTAGAGCAGTTCTGTCATTTTATTAGCAGTTTAGGAGAGAAATTCCTTGTGATTAAGAGTTTGCACTGGATCATCTCCTTTGCTGAGAACTCCTTAGGGGAGCCCACCTACAGTCCTGCCCGCTCACTTAGGAGGACATGGTAGCTTCTTGGGACAGTGGCCTGCTGTTCATCATTCAGTCTGGCCTTGTGAGAAGCTGTTAATTTGTCTATAAGTTGTATGCCCTGTCCCATGGGCCTCAACAGGGAACATAAATGACCTCAGGACCCTCAGACTTGTGCGTCAGAGCATTAACGCCAGGCAGTAGTGAGGTGCTTGGCATTCAGGGAGGCTGATGAAAGAGGATCTCAAGTTTGAGCCCAACCCATGCAGTTGAGTGACTTTGTGGGAACCTGTCTCAAAAAGGCTAGGAGTGAATTTAGGCCCTGTGTGTAATCCCCAGTATGGAAGGGAGAGAGCGAGGGAGAAAGCATTAAAGCTGATTCAGGTTGGGTTGCGATAACAGCTGTGTCAGTATTCAGTCGCAGTTGCCCTATAGAGTTAACTTTCTAAACAAAACAGGTTAACTAAAATTTCATCTAACTATGGAGCCTATAAACACAAGAATGATTAGAACAGTTTGAGTAAAACCAAAGCAGTAAGAAGGCATGGAGCCAAAACCGTGTGTGGGAGCATGGCGATGGATTCACACAAGTTAGGTTGTGACTTGATGTGACCTGTTAGGGTCCCTGCATGGGCATTACACAGGAACCTGCTGTGAAAGCACATTCTTTACTCCCAACACAGATCTACTGAAACAAAAACTCTGAGGGGCAGATCTGATAATCTGTATCTTAAGAAGCCCTCCAGGAGACTCAGTTCATTGTACACTAAAGCTTGAGAACCACTGTACTATCCCACAGGCAGTGGAGATTCAGGAAGTGTTTCTGAGCAGTTGGAGTACGATTAATGAACTGAGTGAAGGAGTGTTTCGGGTAGTAGAGTCTTCTGCCTTGTTTTTCTAATGAAGGAATTTTAGTTTAGGGTAAGTTTAAAAATGCCTCAGAATCTAGCACTATTTCTGATGGGTGCATTGATTTGCAGTTTCTTTTAATTAAATAAGAATTATTTAAGAGTTAATAGAACTTTGGAAGTTTCAAGTTTATGTGATATTTACTTGCTGTAAATTGTTGGTATTTAAGCATTTCACATACAGTATGTAGGATATTTCAGAATCTGGCTAAGCGCATTCTTTAGGTCATTTTACTGTGTAAACCTTTTTCCTAGGTATGTTTTGCATTTTAAATGTTTGTGTTTTTCCTGTAATCTTATTATGTATCAGTGACACGTGATGTGTTGGCATCTGTTGAAATAACACATATGTTCCAAGTGAGAAAGACTAGACTCAGAGAACCTAGTTGACCAAAGAGTTTATTCAACAGAAACCTGCAATACAGAATCCAAAGCTGATATGTTCACATTTTCTCATCTGAATGAAAGTGGAATAAAGCAAAAAAGTCACTGTAGGAAACTTGCTGGTTTCTTTGCACTGAATGAACAGCATTAGGAAAATGTATTGTTTTGGTCCTGTAAATAATAGACAATATGTTGAAATACATTATATGCGTGCTTACATATATGTGTGTTTATATGTATGTTTGCCTGTTTGTGTATGCAAGTATGTATTTTTTTTATGAGATGGAGTCTTAGTGTGTGGCCCATGATGATCAAATGATCCTCCCGCCTCAGCTTCCTGAGTAGCTGGGAGTGCAGTAATGAACTACTGTATCCCACTGGAAAAGACCTTTCCCATGTAAACCTTAGATGGGAATAATTATACAAAATCTGATGATAGTATGTCTGTTCTTAATAATAGTTGAAAATAATAATAATAGTTAATAATAGTTCCAAATAATTTATTTTACTTTTAGATGGCCTTATTTTTGTTTCATTGTAACACGGGAATTAGAATACACTAGACGTTATTACTCTTAGCCTCCCTAATGCTATAAATCTGTGGTGATGAACCTATGACACATGTGCCACAGAAGGATGTTCATTATCATTGAAAGCTCTAAAAGGTTCGTTATCACTGCTATAAACTGTGCTAGAGCATATTACACTTTGCTCTGCTCCAAGAGTCCCTTGTTTGGGAAAAGGCAGTGGCCTTTTCTGATGGGAATGAGGAGAACTGAATTTTCATTTATTCCTTTCTACTAAATACTTATGTGACTTTGTACATCACCATTAAAATCTCAGAAAAGTTGCTTTGGGTCAGTATTAGTGCATCTGAAAAATGAATGTGTAATGATTTGGGGAAACCATTTTTTGCTTTACTTATCACGTTTACGTAATATACTTGGTGTCTCCTAGTGTCGTGATGTGCTGTGTGCATTCAAGAGAAATATCTCTAGATGGAGATCACATTCTGGAGGTGGGGTAGCAAATGTAAAGAATACTTTGAGAACAGATAGGTACACATCTGACTTACAAGGATGGCTCAATCTAACTGAAAACTGAAGACTCATAAAGAGTTATGTAGGCAAATAAAAGAATTAAATACATTCCAGACAGACAGGTCAACAGGAGCAGCTGGCCGGAGTGAATGAGAGCCCAGCACTGCAGAAAACTGCACACTATATAACTGCAGCATTGGAGGAGGAGTAAGAGCAGCTAATCTGAGCTCGTAAGCAGGGGACAGGGTGATAACTATGTATGAGGTACGATAAACAATTATGGTGAGTGTTTCAATTTTAAGAATTTGCTACAATAAAATGCATTGCTATTCATCTCCCTTTGACTACTCTTCACATCCAAAACACCTCATGTCATTATTCTTGACTTTTTCTGAAGCAGTTCTGGAAGTCCTCTTTTGTGATGGTCTTTGGTAGTTCTGTCATAGCTGCCTCAAAACCTGAATCAATTCAGGTGTTTACCTTTCCTGGTTGTCTTTACTTGGGGGAAGAGACAGAAGTGGCACTGTGGTGCGCATGTGGTGGAGAAAGCAGATGAGGATGTATTGTACCATGATGTTTCTATTTGTCGTAAATGACAATTCATCAAATTGTCAAATTGATGGGGGTGATCATGAAATATCACGCATATTTAAATTTTTGAAAATATGACAGTAAAAGACTGAATACCACTATCTCCCTTTAAATACTCTTACTCTCTTTGAACACTTACCACCTCATTCTTGGCAATGTTTCTTCTATTGTAATAGGTTATTTTTTTAAGTTTAAACATTCACAGTATCTTCTATTCTCCACCTGTATATGGACACAGGCCGATAAACATAAATCCTTGGACTGATCCTAACAAAGAAAGTAGCATTAATTGTATTTCTCTCTGTCTTTGTCTTTCAGCTAATGGCAAATTCCATCCTTGTAGTTGATTGAGACAAAGCCCTGGCATTCTTCTGGCTCTGTTTATCTCTCACATAATGCACATGGCATAAGACAATTATTTCATCACTGTCTTCATTGAGGACCCACATAGACCACTTCAGAGTGCCCTCATACCCACTCTTCTCAGCTGTCATGTAGCAGTGAACAGTCCCACGAAGGCTCTGACCAGCATGGCAAAGCTGGAGCTGGACACCATCTTCCCTCTTGGTCCCTGCTGTTCACTGCCTTCGAGGTGGCCTGGGGGACATTTGCTGGTGGATGGTGTGGTCCTGCACAGCCTAGAAGATGAGACAGAGACCTGCCTGGGGCCTGGAGCAGGACAGAGGTGGATAAGAAACAGCAGATGGATATTCACTTCTCTTTTCTCTGTAGTTGGATGTACTGAGACTTGCTTTAACATACCTCTAGTAAGATTGAACTAGATAACATCTTTGAGTCACCAGTATTTACTTTTCAATTTCTTACCCCCAAGCCATGCATTCCAAATAAACTGCTTCTGTGAAGCAGCTGTCTTTAGCTCTACTTTTTTTTTTTTTTTTTTTTTTTTTTTTTTTTTTTTTTTGCGGTACCAGGGATCCAACTCTCAACCTTGCACCTGCCAGACAGGCGCTTAAGCCACTGAGCCAAACTCCCGGCCCTGATTTTTTGAGGCAGGGTCGCACTATGTAGCTTAGGCCGGCCTTGCACTCACGCTGTAGCCCAAGCCAGCCTCGAACTCACAACGCTCCACCTACCTCAGCCTCCCGAGTGCTGGGATTAGAGGTGTGTGCCACCTTGTCCAGCTAGCTCTACTTTTCTAGGAAACCTAGGTTATAATAATATCCTCCACATGTATCTCAAACCTGACCATTTCTCATCACCATCACCGTTACCACCTATGTCCATACCACAGGTGGTACTTTCTGTAGTTACTTCTGTCATCTGCTGACTGGTTCTCTACTTTTGCTTTTGCTGTATGTTTTCTAATCACAGGCAGCAGAATGAAAGTTTTCAACCAGACTCCATGTAACCACTTCTTCTTCTTCTTCTTCTTCTTCCTCCTCCTCCTCCTTCTCCTCCTGCACCTCCTCTGGTTTCTTCCCTCCTCTGGTTTCGTCCCTACTTCTGTTCCTCTTGCTCTTGGGAACTCCAGGTGATTTCCACCTCAAGGCTCTTGATTGATATTCCTCCACTTTTTTTGATAGCTCATTCCCTTCTTCATCTCTCCCTCCTCAGGGGTCACTCTTACAGTGAAGAAATTCTAATCATCCTCTTAAAAATCAGTCACTCACAAGAATAAGTCTTACCCTCCTTCCCTATTCTCTTTTCCTCTAAGGCAGTTAGCAGAGTTTGTGTATTACCCAGGCATTTTGTTTACTGTTTCTTTTTCTCCAGTGACTGAGCTCTGTGACTGCGTGGAATTGTGTCTGTGTCTTTGCAGTGCTGTGTCCTGGGGCCTAGAGCAGGGCTGGGTGTCTATAAGGTGCCCAGTAAACACCTGCTAAGCAAATAGATGAAGGCACAGTTTAGAAAATGGAATTCTGGCTTTGATGTGGAGGTGGTTACAGGTAGGCATCCGGGCTGAGACGGGAAGGCTGTTTCTAGTCATAAGAAAGGATGAAGGCCTCACTTAATATCTTTTAAGAGACTCAGTGGAAAGAGGAGACAGCATTACAGAAAAATACAGAAGATGTTTAAAGATTATTTAAAGATGTTTTAGATGGATTAGATATAAATATGAAAGGGAGATCTAGGAAGACTGAAGGTTTTGGCTTTGACAGCTGGGTGGGTGGTGGTTATTCTCATCTGAGTGAATGCTGAAGAATGAAGATTTAGAAAGGAGAAGGATAGGGTAGAGAGTCTTCGGGAAGGGGAGGCATTGACTTAAGATTTAAACATGTTGAGTTTGAAAGATCAGCTTAACTTCACGCCAGGTGGCAGAGGCTAGGCTCATTTCTCAGATGCAGTGTAGACCTTCTAGTTGGGAAAAAGCAGTTCCAGGTGGGCTGATGTTGTAGTCAGGGTTTGCAGGGGAAAGGATTTAATACAGTACACATAATTTATAGTATTATTTTGTCACATTCAACCAAAGAGTCAAATGCAGAAGAATGCCCGAGATCGGTCCACACACAAGAGACCCAAAGAATCCAGCTGAGGGCCTGGATCCCACAGCAGTGCCCTTCATGAGTCCAGCTGAAGACTCAGCGCTCTTGGCAAGGTCTTGCACTAGTCCAGCTTGGGGACTAGAGCCCAGGACAATGTCTCATGCAAGTCTGTATCAAGGATCTGCACTGGGAAGGCCCAAAGGTCAGCGATGGAAGCTGGAAAGTTTGCATCAGTGGGATGAAGGATCTGCGCCAGCAGGCTGAGGGACCTGCACTGGAGTCAGGAAGTGACACTCCAGGACCAGAGCTTCCCTGAAAAGAACCGCAGCCATCCTCAGTGACAGAAAAGACCCAAGCTCCTCTGATGATGAGAACAAGTGAGTTCATGTGAGGAAAAGCAGCATGACAAGATTCCCCAGGAGAATCAACATCACACCAACTTCCCCTCCAGGTCTACTGTTATACTGTCAGCAGCAGTTCTTAGGGAGGCCTTCTACACCCAGCACCACACTGATTCAGTTCAGCTGGGTGTTCCAAGTTGCCCACCAGTTAATCCACCTCAGCTGGCACTAGGCAGGGAGTGGTTCCTTGAGGCAGCCTAGTGGCCTTTCAAAACCAAGCAAGGAAAATCACATTTTACTCTCTGCATTCCATTTCTGGCATAGGAGTTCTTAACTCTTATCTCTGGTTATTTCCTACACTATTTGAAAAATAGAGAAAATTTTGAGAAAAAGAAACAACACTTCTTCATTTGTTTTTGTTGGTACATTTTGAAAGTATAAAGAAGGCATTTATCTGAAGATGAAGTGTCTATCTCTCAAGTGCAGGGAGTTACCTTGGGCTTGTCCTGCCTAGCTTCAAACTCTGTTTTGCCTCCATAGCCGTCTTCATTTATTGAGAACATATTGAAGTACTTTTTTCTCCCTCTAGTCACTGGAAATGAGTAAGTTCTTTAATGTAACATTCAGAATATATGTAATGAAAAACATCTACGTGTTTTAAGGAAGATTTTTGGCTTATATGTATCTGCTTAGTCATATAAAATTTTTAATGGTTGCATTCTTCATAAACACATTTTTCATGTATTTAGGATTTTGCCAAAGCTTTCATACCCTTGGTGATTTTTATTACTGTGTTTAGTAGAGAAGAACCATGTGTCTCAAACTTGTCTTCAATCGAGAAATGTATTAAAGAATTTTATTTCTCAAGGGGGCAATATTGTTTGAAAGATTACTTTATACAAATCACTGGACCAGAAGGGAATAGAGATGGGAAAATACTGCCTGAGGAAATTTAAAGAAAGCAAATTACCCTGACCGGTGATCGTCTCTTAGTTGGCAAGTATACTTAAGCTGCAGGTGAACTCTGATTTGTTACTTAAATTTAATTCTTGCCTTTTAATTTCATAATAACATTTCACAATATGCTGCGATGTTAATGATCTTCTGGTTTTAGCTTACGCTGGACTCTCATTTTGGTTTGGAGGCATGCAAGCTATATTGCCTATTCACTATTAGAGCTATATTACCAATGGAACATAGATTCTAGATATGTGTATGGACTCTAAGCTATATTCTTGGCTGTGTTATTTTTTTGAATGGAAGAAAGTATGAGACTCGTAATTCAAATTCCTGCAATAGTTCAGATTTAATTAAATGGATTTAAATATTTTTTAAAAAATAAACTTGGTTATTTAACAAACTTTGTAAACTTAGAATAAGTATATAGGTTTCTTTAGAGAATCAGTAACTATTAGGATTCTCTAGAGAAAGAGTCAGTGGGTGTGTGATTGTGAGTGTGCATGTAAAGAGGTTTATTATTATTATTATTATTATTATGGTACTGGGGATCGAACTCATGACCTTGCACTTACCAGGCAAGTGCTTGAGCCGCTAAGCTAAATCCCTGGTCCCAAAGAGGTTTATTATAATGAGTTGGTTCCTAAGGTGGCAAACTGGAGACTAGAAAATTCGATAGTGTTTCTAGTCATGAAGACTTGAAATCAGGAAGAATTCAGGTTTCAGCTTGATTTTGAAGGCAAGAAAAAGGATGTGTGTTCAAGCTGAAAGCAGGCAGACAGGAGTCGCTTACCCAGAGGAGGTCGGTCTGCCTTTGTGTCCTGTTTCAGCCTTCAGCTGATTCCTCAGGGGCTCTCTGCTCTACTGAGTGTACACATTTAAAGGTTCATCTCTGCTGGTAACACTATCATATAAACTTCCAGGATAATGTCTCTTATTCTCACTTATCTTTGTTTAATGGGCCTTAAACTGTGACACATTTTGTCATTAGATTATTTCCATTAAAAATTACTGATTTTAAAAACTAAAAACTGTCATGCACACACACAAAAACAAATGGTTCACAAAGCAGTCTGTCCTTCTGGCTTTAGGATACACTGTTAACATGAAACAGACTTGTCCAATTATATAGTCAGTTGAGACAAACCACTTTGAAGCCTTTATCACCATTGATTAAGACTTAGAACACTTACAAAGAGTGCGAGTGTGTAACACTTTAGGACAGGGGCAGCAGCCAGCACTGATCAGCCTGAGAGGTGAAGCCAACTACTTCCCCTGCTGAGTCATTTCGCTGTGACCAGTAGTGTTGCCATGGTAAACATTTTTGAGAGATACATTCTGACACTGAAGCCCATGTTGTCCCTAGGGAGAGGTCCCCTGGTTCCCTCCAGGCGTCATGGTACATTTCATCAGACTCTTCAGCTGTGACACTGACTGGAGTGCACACATGACCACCATCCTGGGTATGTGAAGCCCACAGGCACCTCTCTAATGACACTGGTTTTGTAGCTTCCACAGTGGAGCAGGCATAAGGGTTTGTAAGTTGTATGAATTGGTGATAGGATGTGATGCACACATCAGGCATGGTGGTTCCCCTGGTGTTGCCTGTGTTTCTGTGTGACTTTCCATGCCTGGAATGAAATTGTAGCAGCACTTGACTCCATTCTTTTGAGAGTATTTCAGGCAGTACTTAGCACACGTGCTGCTGTGTGGGGTGACAGCCACTTGTCCTCACATAAGCATTGTCTTGCTTAATGATTTCTTCAGGTCTGTTCCTGCTGTGGGGAGGCTCCATGGAATCCATTTTGTGAAAACCAGTGGTTGGTTGTCTCATCAGAAGATGAAAGGTGTGCTCAGGACATCTGGTGGTTCTTGAAGATATATAGCTTCACAGTTGTGAATGCCAGCAGCAGCAAGAATCAGAATAGCACAGTTGGCCTGGGATGTGTCTAGAATCACACTTTTAATAATGTCTGTGTGTCCTGGGCCACCTGTGATAGTCACATAGTACTTGCTGGTCTCAGATTCCCATGGGGCATGTCTGTGAGAATACCTGCTGATGCTCAGTTTTTAGTTACCTTGAGACTCAGAAATATTTGAAGGGCCCTTTTCCATCTCTGCATCTCCTTAATGTTTTTTGCGACTATAATCACCTCCTCAAGTGTCTTAATGATGCTTTTAATAGTAATGATTACATTCAACATGAATTTTGAAGGCAGCCTTCAAATAATAGTAGTCTGTTTTGAAAATAAATGTTATGTCAATGGATACTGAAACAAAAGGTTTTTGTTGTTGTTGTTTAGCATTTTGTATGTGAAATGGCATTATTTTATTTTATTCTTGTATTGTATTGGTGGCCAACTATATTTGTTTTCTGAATCCAGGCACTTAAATACTTCTGTGTTTACTAGTTATGGTAGGTAAACAAAGTTATTAACAGTGTTCCTTGTTTTCACTGTAGCCTTGCCAGCATTTGTTATTATTTGATTCTGGATGATAAACATTCTTTCTGGAATAAGATAGATGGAATCTTAGTGTGGTTTTAATTTGCACTTCTCCAGTGGCCAGAGATGTTGAACATTTTTTCATGCATTTGTTGACCAGTTATATTGCTCCTGAGAAGCATCTATTCATTTCAGTTGTCCCCTTTTTATCGGGTCTTTTATTTGGGTGGGGGTCATATGTTTTGAGCCCTCTGTTTATTGTAAATATTTGTCCTCAGTCTAGCATTTAGCAAGCAAAAATTTTTCCCATTCTGTAGTCGGTGTCTTCACTCTGTTGGTCATTTCCTTTGCTGTGCAGAAGCTTTTTAATTTGATGTTTCCATTTGTTGATTCTTACTATTATTTCTTGTGCAATTGAAATTCTGTCCAGAAAGTCTTGCCTACACCTATGACTTCAAGAATTTGATCTACATTATATTTTTCAGTAGGCCAACCATTTCTGTTTTAATATTTAAATCATTGGCCCATTTTGGGTTAGTATTTGACTTGGCAGGCTGACCATGCGAGTTGGGATGCTTCTTCCTTTTGGCAGATGACTAATCATCAAGACTGTGACGTCAGCAGAAGTTTATCTGCGTGGTGTTGTCCTTTGATTGCTGTTTAGTGACCATATAAAAGGTAATACTTTGGTTAATTCTTTCTTTGAAGACTCAAATCCAGCGTGGAAAACCTTTTATTTTATAGAAAGGGTTTGTGGCACTTTCATAATGGCAAGATTTGCCTTGTTGATTTAGATCAAAATCATTTCCTCCCAACGTCATGACCATTTTACTGTTCAGTGATGCAGAAGGTATATAAAGAGTTGGTGAAATATTTTGGTTAATTCAGATTGGAGGAATTATTCAAAAGAAAGTATCACCAAAAGAGGCTGTACTCTAGAGAACAGTTTATAAAGGCATGGAGAGTTTTTCAGTGTACTGGTAAGATGAGGCACTAAGATAAACATCTAATACCAAATCACATTTTCACAATTATACTTCTTCATGCCTAATTCACTTTGGAGCCTTACTGCTTTCTCTCTCAGCTTTTAAAGAAAGGAAACAACTTCTTTTAATGTCTAATGAATATTTATGAAGTCCCTTGACAATTAAGGGCTCATTAAAATTCACTTCAGGACAGAAATAAAAACAAAATTTAAGACCAAAGGAGAAAGTAGTGCTAAGTAGAAACTCAAGTTCCTTTCCTGTTTGTAAATTGTCAAGTCAGAAACATTCTGCAAATGAACTTTTAAAAATGATTCTAGAAGGTAGTTTGACTATACTAGACATGTTTTATTATTGCTAAGTTTAATTTTGCATTGATCTGTGACTTGATGAATTGTTTTCCTCTGAAGGTACTTGGAAAACTTACTTTTGTATCAGTGATTAAGAGATTAAACTTCGGGGTCAGCCTTTCACTTTCATGAATTGTGAGTCTTCCAGATCTGTGACTTTGAGCAAGTTCTTGGTGTTTCAGTCTCTGTATTGCAAGATGGAAAAGACAATGCTGTATTGCTCACAAACTGTTGGAAGAAGAAACTGAGCTAATGTATGAGCAGTCCTTGGCACAGAGCCTAGGCATGCTGGCTTCTGCCTCTTGAGAAACCTTTCCTCTTAGTTCACATACTTTTGCTCTTGCTGGAGCCATTTGGAAAGGTCTTTGTGTTCCTTTTGCTGAGGTGGTGCAAAGGAATAGTTCATGACTCCTCGCTTCTGATGGGTGGCATTTATTTTCCTCCATTTCAGTTTTCCAGTTTTTCTTCCTAAGACCCAAAGGCTGACCATCTTACTACTTCCAGCTACCTTGGACTGCGGCACTTCTCTTGGTTCAAGATGATGCATAGAATAAAGGGAGGTCAAAATATGTATTCTGTCACTTTCTCTGATGAAAGAGAAATCACTGAAGTAAACGGTACTTTGAAGGGACAGCAGTTTTATCATTTTTGCTACTCCCGCATGTCATTCAGTTGTTTGATCATGGAGATAGAGACACATGGACCTGAGACCAGATAGGGGCCTAGAAAAGTTGAATGCCTGCCCACTGTTGTTCTCAATATGAAATAGAAGTATGTATCAGGGTGAACGAAGAAGTAACAAGACATCCATCCATATATTTATGAGGCTTTTCATGAGGCTTAGCATTTTCAAATGTAAGCCCTGATTTGAAAACTGAAATTTTATAGCTATTTTGATAAATGTGTTATCTTTCATCAAATTTCATGTTTATAAATGTGTCATAAATGCCATTTATTTTTAAACAATTTGCCATCTTTATACGCAATAGGTCATAAAATCGAACTTTTCTTTGTAAAGTGATAAATAGCTATTATTTAACCCAAAGCTTATCTTTAAGATATGCCTCATAAATTTAATAATAATCAGTCATAGTTTCTGCTGAGGTTTTTATTATTTTCACCTTCTGCTCTAGTCAGATTCTTTATGCAAAGTGTTGGATCTATTTCTTGGGAACTAAACAAAATTTTTCTCCCAATAACTATATTCTATTAGAAAATGATGCTATGCTTTTCAAGCAACTGATAGGATGTGTGCTTTAGTCTTCAGTCTTTTACATGTATCCAAAGGAGCCTTTAGTAGCACATGTGTGATATCAGTAAGATGAAGCTAATGAATGATTAAAATACAATGTGTTTATCATTTGATGGCTACTGAGTATTTACCTCGTCATAATCATTTTAAATTTGCATTTATAGTTCTTACCTATGTACTTATCTTGGGGTAGAAAAACTTTTGAGAACAAGCTAGCTATCTCCACATTTTCTGAGTAGGTTATCACATACATTGGTACATTGATGTGTGTTATGTTAAGGCTTCTGTCTCCTATCTCATTGCGGTCCATACCATCCCTCTTCCATCTGTTCACTACCACAACTCTGTGGTCCATTCCCTTTCTAGTTGTGGCACTGAGGTCAGAGGTTCAGAATTGTAGACTTATATAGAGTGAGAAAGAAGAGAAGGAGACCCAGTTGCTGAACTGTGGATGTCTGTAACTATAAAACAAGACTTCATTTTTTTGTGTGTGACTGGTAAAGTGTTCAGAAAGCATAAAAAAGAGTTTATAAATTTATACGATTTATAAATTATATCAGAAATGGAAATTTCAGTGAATAAGCTTTTCTCTACCTTGATTTATATTGCGCATTTCATTGTATAGGTAGGAAAATTTCAGGAGGAATGAATCTTTTGCTTGGAGGGATGCACTTATTTTGTGCTCTGCAGGAATCTATTCAAACTTTATTAGTATTATTCTCTAGGATGATCTTATGCTACAGTTAACTTGTCTTTTAGGCCATTATGATAATGGATCTACTTTCAGTTGTAAAACTACTTTGAAAAGTTAGACAGTATGTCCCTGACTTAGGAACGAGTTCCATTCTGGGAGACTTGTTCTAAAGATAGATTCATTTGTAAGCTGACAAAGTGAATCTTCTTACACAGCACACCTGTGAAAATTTAAAAGTAAAATGCTAGTAAGTTGGGGATTTACTGCAATCTAGTTTGTTTTTAAAAATACATACTTTAATCAGAAGATAAAAGTTAGATGTTCAATTCCACAATGCCCAGGCTGAGTCTGAAAACAGGCAAATAGATAGACAAGTCGTTGTCAGTAGATTTACCCTAGCCCAGCAAGAGTAAGAAAGGCTGAAGAATTGTGTGACTCACCAAAGTTTGAGGTAAACTGATAGATCATAAAAACACAGAAGATAGCAGAGTGGTAAGTAGCACAAATGAGCCTAAGATTTGGAATCTAGACACTGGAAAATAACAATTTGGGAGAGAAAAGGAGGAGGAAGGTGGATCCCTGGGACTCAAGAAAGATAAAAAGGGAAAATTGGAGTCTACAGAAAAATTGAATCAGACCATGACAGCACAGAAAAAGGATGGGGCAATCCATACTTTCTCCCTGGCTCCTGGCTTGTGGTGTGAGAAAGAAAGATTGAATCTACAGAGATAGTGAAAGTAGGTAACTCCCAAGGCCTTCAGTGAGAAACACACCAGTGGAACAGAGCAGTACAATCTGTGTGCTATAACAGCTGGTGAGTGACTCCAGTCCAAGTGTCTGCCATATCTCCTGGAGAGAGTGCCTGGTTGGGTATCATTCTCGAGACGGACCCACTGAACCTGGGAATCAGAGCAGCTGCAGATTGGCTTTACTTCAGGACTTCTAGTGTTAAGCTACCATATTGACCTGTGTGAGAGATACCCATGTGCATGGTCAGGGAGCATGGTCAAGCCACCAGGAGACACCCAGAATTATAAGTTAAATAACTCTGGCCCCACCTCCAAGACTAGAGGCCAATTTCAGCCTGAATTTCTGTGGATTTGAAAGAAGAAAGCCAGCACACCACCCTAGTCCTACTGCTGACTGGCTGAGATTATCCAGCTTGAATCTGGGATCTGGCTGATCAGAAGAGACTAAGGTCACTCCATACTTGTTGAAGGAACAATTCAAGAGACAGAGATAACAATCATAAATAGATGTGCACCAAATACCAATGCACCCAACTATATAAAACAAATGCTAGTGGATGACAAATGAGATAAATACTAATAAAATTGTAATGGGGACCTCAGTATCCCACTTTTACGAATAGATCAGATAGACAAAAAATCAGCAATGAAATATCAGAACTGAACCAAACTTTTGAATAAATGGATTTAGTAGATATCTATTGACTCTTCCACCCCTACAAAAACAGAATATATGTTCTTAGCAGCACACAGGACTTTCTTCAAAATAGACCACACTCTAGCTCATAGAACATGTGTAAGTAAATGCAAAGGAACTGAAATTATCACAGGCATGTTATCAGATCATGGTGTAATGAAATTGGAAATACATGCCAAAATAAACCACAAAAAGTGGATAAAAATATGGAAAGTAACGCCCTCCTGAACAACCAGTGGGCCACAGAAGAAATTAAACATTTCCTATAATTAAACAATAATGCTGATATGACATACCAGGATTTATGGGATGCAATGAAAACAGTCCTATAGGGAAATTTATAGCAGTGAATTCCTGCATTAGAAAAACAGAGCAAGGTCAAATAAATAATCTAGTATTGAACCTCAAGATTCTAGAAAAAGAGCAAGTTGAGTCCAAAGCTCTTACAAGGAAGAACATTATAAAGATCAGAGCAAAAATTAATGCAATTGAGAATAAGAAAACAATACAAAGGATTAATGAATTGAAGAGTTCTTTCTTTGAAAGATTAAATAAAGTAGATAAATTCTTAGCCAACCTTATTAAAATGAAAGAAAAGATCCAAATCCCTGCAATTAGGAATGCAAAGGGTAAAATCACAATGAATCCTGCAGAAATTGAGAAGATCATCAGTACCTCTGTTGAGAATCTATGCACTAATAAGGTGGAAAACCCAGACATGGGCAGATTCCTTAGATTCATGTGAATTACCAAAGCTGACTCAAGAAGATACACAATTCTAAGGCTGGGCATGGTGATGTACATCTGTAATCCCAGCAGTTGGGAGACTGAGGCAGGAGGATTGGTGTGAGTTCGAGGCCAGACTGAACTTCATAGTGAAACTCTGTCTCAAAAAAGACAACAAAAACAATCCAGTCCCAGTCAAAGAAATTGAGGGGGGGGGGGAACTACCAACAAAGAAAAGCCCATGCCCTGATGGATTGACTGCTGATTTCTACAAGAACTTTAAAGAAGATCTAATATCACTATTCCTCAGCCTTGTTAACAAAATTGAAAGAGAAACAGTACTCACAAAGTCATTCCTGGAAGCAGGCATTACCCTAATATCAAAACGAGAGAAAGATCCAACCAAAAAAAGAGAACTGTAGGTTCATCTCCTTACTGAATATAGATGAAAAAATTCTCAATAAGATACTGACAAACAGAATGCAACAAATCATTCAGAAGATGATACACCATGACCAAGTAGGATTCATCCCAGAGATGCAGAGATAGTTCAGCATAATGCAAATCAATAAATGTAATGCATCACATTAACAGAACCAAGGGGAAAAAAACCCATGACCATTTCAATAGATGCAGAAAAAACATTTGACAAAGTCTAACACCCACTCATGATAAAAAACCGTACCGAAAATTGGAATAGAAGGTCTTTGCCTCAATCTGATAGAAGCCATCAACTGCAGGTTAACTGTCAACATCATACTATAGACATCAAAAACTGAAAGCTCTCACTCTGAAATCAGGAATAAGATAAGGATGCCCACTATCACCACTTCTGTTCAATACAGTTTTAAAAATATTAGCCAGAAAAGTTAGACAAAAGAAAGAAAAGGAATAAGGAGAGGAAAGGAAGAAGTTAAATTACTATTATTTGTAGATGATACAATATTCTCTACAGAAGATTCCAAAAATTCCACCACAAGGCTCCTAGAATAACCAAATTCAGTAGTGCATGAGGCTCCCAAGTCAACACATTGAACTAAATTGCTTCCTTGTACACAAAATGAATACTTGTACAGAACTCACTGAAAGAAAAATCAAGGAAACAACATCTTTCACAATGGTGTCAAGAAAAATGCAATACTTAGGCATTAGTTTAACAAAGGAGGTAAAAGACCTTTACATTGAAAATTACAGTACTCTGAAAAAGGTGATCAAAGAGAATATTAGAAAATGGAAAAACATCCTCTGTTCTTGGATAAGCAGAGCCAATATAGTGAAAATGGCCATACTCCCAAAACTGTTAAACAAATTTAGTGTAACCCCATTCAAAATAGCAATAGTATCCCTCACAGAACTGGATAAAACAATCCAGAAATTTATATGGAACCAGAAGAGATCTAGAATAACAAAAGTAATTCTAAGCAGCAAGGGCAAGGCATGGGCATGATAAACCCAGACATGATATTATACTACAAAGCTACAGTGATAAAAACAACATGGTACTGGCAAAGGAACAGACCCAAAATTCATTAGAACAAAATAGAAAATGTAGAAACAACTCCAAGCACACTCAGGTACCTATTCATTGACAAAGGGGTCTAGGACCTTCACTGGAGGAAAGATAGCCTCTTTTAATTTAGGTTTTTTGAGACTATATCTTGCTATGTAGCCCAGGCTGGCCTTGGGCTCACTAAATAGCCTAGGCTAGCCTCAGACTTGCAGCAATCCTCCTGCCTCTGCCTCCTGAGTGTTGAAATTATAAGCATGTGCCATCATGACTGGCCCAAAAGATAGCCTCTTAAATAAATGATGCTGGAAAAACTGACTTTCCACTTGCCAAAGACTGAATCTAGACCTGTATCTCTCACCATGCACTAAACTGAACATCTAAATATTAAAACTGAAATGCTTAATTGCTAGAAGATAGAATAGGTAAAACTTGTAGGCGTAGGTATAGGCAAAGACTTCGGGAACAAAACCCCAACTGTACAGGAAATATTACAAAGAATCAACAATTGGTATCACATCAAATTAAAAAGATTTTGCCCAGCAAAAGAAACTACCAGCAGTATAAAGAGGCAACCCACAGAGTAAGAAAAAATTTTTACCAGCTACTCCTCAAACACAGGACTAATGTTTAGAATATTTTTTCAGTTACTTTTCTTATTGCTACAACAGAATACCCAACATCTAAAGGTAAAGGAGAAAAGGTTTGTTTAGCTCAGAGTTTGTAGAGGTATCAGTCCATAGTTGGCTACCTCGAAGGCAGAGTGGCATCGCAGAGGAGAAACAGTTAATGGTGGCAGAAGTTAGGAATGTAGTAAAGCCACAAAGTATCAAGGAAGCAAGCAGCAAGAGACCTTCTTTCTTTCCCTTCTATGATACGCAGGTTACATGCCCTTAAGGTGGCTGGCTAGCTCTCACATCCAGGGTGGACCTTCAGGTTACCCTCACCCAGAGGGATACTAAAGCAATCAGTGGCTTAATTTAGTAATCACACATCCTTCATCCCAGTGTCACACACTGTAGATCCAACCACCTCTGAACAAGCCCCACCTATGACCTCATGAAGCCTTGGAGGGTTGTCTAGACACAAACCATAACAAATATATAAGAAATCGAAAAACTCAGAACCCACCCCCCAGATTCAAAGACTCAATCCCAAAATGGGCATCTGAAATGAATAGACCCTTCTAAGATGAAGAAGTACAAAGAGCAAATAAATGAAAAAATGTTCAACATCACTGATTTGAGAAATGCAAATTAAAACAACACTGAGATTCCATCTCACTCCAGAAAGAATGGCTGTCATCAAGAAATCAACCAGTAACAAATGCTGGAGGGGCTGTGGAGAAAAGGAACGCTTCTCTACTGTTGGCGGAAGCATAACTGGTACAACCACTGTGGAAATCAGTGTGGAGATTCCTCAAAAAAGTAAAGCTACAGATTCCATTTGACCCAGCTGTGTTCATTCTTAGTATCTTCACAAAAGAGTTAAAAGCATCTTCCCACGATGATACATGCATACACATTTATTGCAGCACAGTTTATAATAACTGAATGTTGAAAGCAGCCTGTATGCCCATCAACAAAATGGATAGAGAAAATGTAGTATTTATATACAAGGGAGGACTATTCTGCCATAAAGGATGAATATGAGTGATGCATGATTTTTAGGTAAATGAATGAACCTTGATACCATAATATTAAGTGAAGTAAATCAAACACAAATTTTTAAAAATGTATACTTTAAAACTAATGTTTTTAAAAAATTGCCAAGTTTAAAATCAAAATTCAGTACTTATGTGAGCCATTTAACTCAAGCAGTGTAAGTCTTTGGTCACAGATTGAGGCTGATAATAGTATATAAATTATTTCTACTCATATGGTCAAGCTCTCCTAGGTGCTATTCTAAGCATATGTAAAACATAGATGTATAAGTACTGTTACTCTGTTTACCCTTGACATCAAAGTCCTTGGAAGTTAAGTAAATTGTCTGAGATCACATAGGTAATTCACATTAAATAATTGGGTAATTAATGTAAATATACATCTTCCAGTAAGAAAAACAAATTGATAGGTCATAGAATATAAGATATATACACATATATAATATATGTCTGCAATTAGTAAACTATGTGACATGGTAACATTTTGCGGAAACATTAAAAAGCAAGCATATACTTCAGATTGGGAAATTTAAGATAGTAAAGAACAGGAAGGGTGTTGTAGCCTGAAAGAATACTATGGACAAAGAATTGAGAATATGAAAAGCATGGTGTGCACGCTATGAACAGTGGACGTGAGAAAGCAATGCCAGAAGATGAAGCAGGAACAGTAGACTGCATCAGTTCATTAAGAACATTGCAAGCCTCCCTAAGATCCCTGAAACCATTAAAGATTCTCGTTTCTTTGCCTTTTTGGTTTTGCAAACACATGGATGTGTGTTGTTATTTTTAAAAGGCAACAGTGCAAATAATGGATTATGGAAGTAGGCAGAGGATCAGAGAGTACCATGGTAGCACAGATGAGGACAGAGATAAAGGGAAGAGAAAGGAAGTGCTCAGGCAAGTAGCTTTTATTTTTTCATATGGGAACATGGAAGACTTAGGAAAACCTTTCCTTGCTCCTGGACCAAGCAGAAATCAAATCTGCACGTACCTACTGATCATGATGACATCATTATCATCATTGTCTTCCCCTTTATTTTCCTTTTCTTGTCTGTTCCTCTTCTGCCTCTTGCTTCTCTTCTTCTCCCTTCCCCCGCCCCTTCTGTCAAAAAAATCAAGTGAAATAGTGAGACTCTCAACCCTAAGACCTGATAGATGAGCCTCAGTTATTGATGAAAGTGGGAGAATTTCTCATTATTTTGTCAAGGGTGAATTATATGAAAATGTGGAAGCTTTTAGGATCAATTTCACCTGTAGTAGATAGTAAGAAGTATTTTCCTTCTTTACTTACATTATTTCAGGAATAATGATTTCCTCAAATGTAGGATACGAAGCACATTACATTAGTCTTATTATACACTGGGGAGTTTATTGACAAACTCTTTTCTACATGTAGTGTTTGTGTTTTTTTGTTTTTTTGTTTTTTGGTTGTTTTTTTTGGTATTAGGACTCAAACTCAACCTTGCCCTAGCCAGGCAGGTGCTATGCCACTGAGTTATATCCCAGGCCCTCTATATGTCATTTTCAGATTGTCTTCATGAATTTTAAAGAATATTCATATTATGACACATTCTCTTCATTCTTCACCTACTAAAAATAAGAAATTAAGCATCTAGTGAAGTTATTTAACTGGCATTACATGATGATGTATCAGTGAAAAAGCTAAAGTTAATTCAGTGTTGGTCAATTTTAAAACCTGTTTAACCCTTTTTGAAGATATTACAAGATGTGTGTATAATTTCTGAATCTAACATACACACACACACACACATATATATATATATATATATATATATATATATATGTTGCGAAGTATAAGATGCTATGCAAATGTAAAATATTATTAAGAATATTAGCTAAAAGTAATGGGACACAAAATCAGCATTTAAAAATCAATAGCTTTTCTGTAGACCAATGATCAGCTAGCTGAGAAAGAAATCAGAAAAGCAGCTTCTTTCACAGCGGCTTCAAAAGAAAACCTAGGGATCAACCTAACCAAGGAAATGAAAGACCTATACATATAATGAAAATCACAGAACACTAAAGAAAAAAATGAGAAAAGACACTTGAAGATGGAAGGATCACACATGTTCATAGATAAGGTAAATTAAGTGTTTGTATGTTGATGCCACCAAAAACAGTCTACAGATTCAATGTAGTTTCTGTCACAATTCCAGTGACATTCTTTGTGGAAGAGAGAAAACAGTTGGAGAATTCATATGGAAATACAAAAGACCCAGAATAGCCAAAGCTGTCCTAAGCAATTACAAAGCCATAGTGATAAAACAAATCAGCATAGTTCTCGCACAAAAATAAACAATGAAATTTATTAGAGTGTACAGAAGCAAACCCACACACCTATAGTGATATGATTTTTGACAGAGGAGCTAAAAACATGTTGGAGAAAAGACAGCTTCCTTAACAGACACTGCTGGGCAGCCTGGGATATCCCTATGTGAATTTTGAAACCAGTTTACCCTCTTTAAACCTGTGCAAAATTCAAAATGAGTTGAAGACTGAGCATAGGACCCAAAACTTTGAAACTACTAGGAGAAAATACAGAAGAATATTTGAAGCTATCAGCACAGGCAAAGCCTTTCTGACTAGAACTAGAATCATACAGGAAATAATAACAGCAATCAATAAATGGGACTATATAAAAATTTAAAGTTTCTGTACAACAAGGGAAACAACTAACAGACCACAGACTGCCTACAGAATGGGAGAAAAATCTTGCCAGCTACTCTCAGCAGACTAACATCAACACTCTACAAAGAACTCCAAAGGCAACAAAAATCAAATAACCCATTTAATAAACAAGTAAATGAATTGAACAGAAGTTTTTATAAAAAAGAAGTACAAATGGCCAATAAATATATGAAAAACTTCTCAACATCATTAGCCATTAGTAAAATGAAAATCAAAACTATGTTGAATATCATCAAAAAAGAAAAAAAAAAGAAAAAAATCAAATGCTGGAGAGAGTGTGGAACCATTTTATAGCCTTGGTGGAAGTGTACGTTAATATAATCTTATGGAAATCACTATGGGGGTTTCTACAATTTGAGCTACTGTTTGATCCCACTATACTACTCTTGGTATATACCCAAAGGAATAAAAGCCTGCAAACTAGAGATACCTGCATATTCATGCATATTATGCCATAATTCACAAAAGCTAAGATATGGACCTAACCTAGGTGGCCATCAACAGCTGAAATTCAAAAATTGAGAGATTATATATATATATATATATATATTTAGCTGGAGAGAACGAAGTTACATCATTCACAAAAAAATGGGTGGATCTGACATCATCATGATAAGGAAAATAAGCCAGACTCATAAAAACAAATATCACATTCTTTCCCTAGTATGTGAAATCTAAGCAAGATATTAAAATACAAGGGACACTCTTGTTCCACAAGAAAGGTATAATTGAGAGGAGGACAAGGGTATAAGAAAGGTTAATAGGGGTGGAGATGATAAAAAAATATGCATTGAAAAAATCCAATATTTTGCACAACATTAATAAAATAACTTTTTAAAAGAGTACCTGTTTTTTGGTTCCCTATCCATTTGGAAAAGCTGTATTTTCATTTTTTTCTTTAAGTTCATTTTTCCTATCCCCTTTCCCTCCATTCCTTTCTTTCACTCTCCATCTCTTGTTCCCCCTTTTCTTTGAAAAACATCTCCTTACTTCCTGTTTATCTATCTTCTGTTTTGTTCTTTATGCGTTTTTTTTTTGTTTTTTCACATAAGAGAAACCATACAGTATTAAAGTTTGTGTGTATGATTTCACTTAATATTTAAAAAATGCATCCAGCGGTTGGTAATAACTTGTAAGGTGAACTTAATATGCACACAAGGAGTGCAGTTTTTAACATGCATTTTTTGGATGTGCCTAAAGACAGAGTTGATATGACATAGTAACAGACCCTAAATACGAGTGAGGAATGTTGGTGCACTTCTTGGGATACATAATGTTTATGGTATTGGTTTCTTTAAACGGTGCTAGATTCATTTACCAGTACTAACTGGAGCTGTGGTCATGGAACGCCACAACTTTACTTACAGCTAGTAAAATTATAAAACATAGGGGAAAGTGGCTAAAATTGACTAGGAGTTGGAAGTATGTATTATGTATATATTGGCACCAGTGATAGATGTCAGGAAACAATTTATCACACTCTAAAAATAGTCTTGTATATACATTCTTTTTTAAAAAATTTGTTCTGGATTCTGGTAGTGGCTTTGTACCTTAAGACAGTGCTCAACATCTTTACTGACAAGTTTTAAACCGTAGATTTTTAATAAATGGATGAACATTAATTGGGTGTTTACTCTATCTCAGGCATCAGTCCCTGTGAACGTGCTTTATATAGTATTTCAGTTCATCTCAGCAACGGTTCTGTGAGTAGATATTATTATCCATATTTTTGAAGTGGATAAATCGAGGTCTGAAGAAACTGATGAATTTGCATAAATGTATAAAGTTAATTCACTGAATGACACATGATCTCCAGCTTTATTCCCCCTGCTCCTTAGGCTACATTAGCTCTAGATGATGTGTTCAGAGCCATCTCTACCCATGCTCCAGTCTTCCATCCTTCATCGCTCTAGAGTGTCTGCTGAGTTGTCTCTGTCCAAGTACATAGTTCTTGAGTTTAAAAACTAATTGGCAGAAGGAAGGAGAAATGTCATATTACTTTAGCTGCTGTTCTCCCTTTTGTTTTCAGTTTTTGAAACGGGAGATTTTACCAGGTAGCAATCACAATAGAAAATATACACAAACTGAGATGAAGCCATGTGAAGTAATAGGGTTTGTCTATTCTGTCATATTAGATATCCATTGAAGCCTGCATGTACCTAGTCAAGTACCTACTCATGTACCTGGTCAAGTACCTGGTCAAGTACTTTGTTATGTACCTGATTATGTATCTAGTCAAGTACCTGGTTAGGTACCTGGTCAAGTACCTAATCACATACCTGGTCACATAACTGGTCAAGTACCTGGGTATGTACGTAGCTGGTTATATATCCGATCAAGTATATGGTCAAGGAACAAAATGTATTTCCTGTCTGCCAGGTGCCTGACATGATTTTAGAAACAAGAGACTCTTATACTGCTGCAGTTTACAACCTAATGTGAATATTCTAAATATTTCGTCAAGGGGTGAAGTAACAGCACATTAAAGACATCATCTGAGAAAGAGCTTTCAGATCTTCTTCACAGAATATAGAATAAGGTAGTTAGAAAAGGTCTGTTTTTTTTCTTTTTGTTATTTAAAGAAATATCAGATAACAGATTTTTCCTAATTCAGAATCGCCTATTTTCTGAAGCATGTGAGAACTAACTTGTATTTAGAAATCAAGACTTAAACTTTATTCAATTGAAGACATAATTATAAGGGTAAAGAAAAACTTGTTTCAATATCAGCAGTCCTTCAGTGTTCAGACCTGGGGAAGATGCAGAACAAACAGAAAATCCCACATAGGACAACTTAGAATGCAAATAAGACGTATCAAATAAAGACTGAAAATCAAGTAAGACTTATCAGTACTACATTGAGAAAGTTTGTCTTTCTTAATTACTATTCTGAGAATGTAAACTTTAAAAGTATGTTTATTTTACTGTCATATTAATGGATCATTTCTGTCTGTCTCAAGCATTTCCCAAGTGGCAGAACCTCAGTGGTACTAGAGTATGCAAGGTTCCGTAGCTTGATTGTGCCATTTAAAGACTGATCAAAAGCATTAAATAATATATTTACATTAATAATTTCTTTCACATGTATTTGGCACACTATAATTTTTTAAATTATCTAGTGTGGAAAGCTCTGTTTTGATTGCAAGGGGTTCAAAATTATATATATTTTCTGCTATTAAAAATTCTCTTTCACTATAGTTAAAATTTCTCCCCTCCTTCCACTATAGTTAAACTTTCTTAGCATACCTTAAAAGAAATACACAGTCGATAAAAAAATGTATACATCAGGAGAAGAAAAACTTGCATAAATTACATCATGAGATTAATACAAGTTCCCTTTGGACTCCACAGCTACAAGAGGTGCTCAAAATGGTGGTTATTAGCTTGCAGACATTTATTAGTACGGTGAACTGCTGAAGCATGTGTACACTGTTTTATCTGATATATATTTTATCTGATGGCTGGTAGACATCTTATGTGTCAGTCCTCAATTGTGGTTCATAAACAAATCATGTTGTCAACACTTGCACTGCTGGTGCAAAGGGATAGCAGGGGGACCCTTTGCACAAATCGAGACAAAGTTCTTCACTGCCAAGCACTGACTGTGACAGCAGCCAGGAAAACTCACAAAAGGAAGTATCATTTCAGAAGCAGTAGATACTATTAACTTTATTAAATCTCAACCTCTGAATAAAATGTTTTTAAAAATATTATCTGGTTAAATAAGTATATGTAATGAAATTCCTCAGCGTACTGAAGATTCATGGTTGATTTGAGATTAATTTCACAGAAAGAAACTAGGATGAATGACGAACTATAGTATTCACTCTTAAGAATTCATAGAAGTTTCTCAAAAATGAATGGAGTGAGTTGGTCACTTCAGGGAAAACTGCTAAGACTCAGACATTGAAGCATGCATTAGGATTTCGAGGTGCATTTACCCATGCAAATAATCTTCATAACTCAGTCTACTAAACAGAAAATAAGTTTTTTCTAGATGACCAGGCCTATTATTTCATACTCACACGTGGGTTGCACATGGATGAAGGATCTATTCAAATGGCATGATAGACAGAAGGTTTGAATTTGTCAGAATAATTTCATTGATTGATTTTCAGATGCTACATTATAAGTAACTTCTAAGAGTTTCTCATTTTTGCAGCGTTAGTGTAGTAGCAAAGAATACCAAGTATTATGTGCAGAAAAATCTATTAAATATCCTGCTTTCCAGCCACATAACTGTGGAAGTCTGACCATGCTCTGCGTGCCAGCCAGAATGACATCTATGACAGGGTGAGTGCAGATCAGAGCCCAGCTTCTGTTGAGTTAAACATTGAAGAGATTGGCAGAAATGTCTGTGTGATGCTAGTTTTGAACCCTACAGTAAGATATAATGGCTTTAGTATTTTAAAATAAATCATATTTTAAAACTATGCAGTTTTAAATTTTGGCATGGTCACTAAAACAGAAGATAGGTAAATGATTACATCTTATTTAATCTTTCCCAAAATGCCATGAAGTTTAAGTACTATTGCCTTGAATTATTTGAGAGGAAAAGAAATTAAAAATGTGTGTAAGGTCACCCAATTTATAAATAGTAAAACTGAGTTTGTTTGGGTGCTGGGGATTGAACACAATGCCTCACACTATATTTTATTAGTATAATGATTGGACTCCTTTTTTCATTCTATAGAGTTGAAAAAAGTGTGTATTAGCAAAGTAAAAGTTACGTAGGGTCAATTACTTGAAATGCAGGCATGGTTAGATAATTTATAGTTTAACTTTCTCTTTTTGCTGATAAGATATATTTCAGGCTACACAAATATAATAGTGTGATCACTAACTTGCTTTAAACCTGGTAGGTTTTTTCCTGTTTTGAGAAATATTGTCTAACTGTATAATCAAGCATGGTCTGGAATGTTGGATCCTCCTGCCTCAGCTTCGCGAGCTCTGGGATGACAGGCATGCAGCAACATGACCAGCAAAACCTGGCAGTGTTTTTAACGTAATTGTTGCAAGGGAACTTCTTAGTCTTTTGCTATTTCTTTTGGCTTGGCCAAACTAGAAGTATTCAAGCTGCTTTGGCAAGAGCCCTTCTTACTCATCCCACACAGATGCTAATGAAAACAAAAACACCAAACAAAATTAGAAAGAGAACTGAAAAATTATGATAACGATGGCCCCTCTGTGGCTCCTTACTGATTTTTTATTGTTTCTGTTTAGACTTTTTTAAAGTCTTAGAAGGCTGGTAATTGTTAGAAGTTTAGCTGAAGTGATTTGAAAAGGGAGCTTGGGGGAGAATTGATGCTGTGATTGAAAAGCAGTTGGAACTGGAACAGCTTGGAAGAGGAAGGTGCAGATGACACAGGGTCAGACAGCCTGTCTCCTGGAGGCTAATTTCAGGTGCGGGGCTGCGCTCTTGAGGGCTGTAGAAATGGTGTGTGTGGAAGCCCAGAGGTGCTGGTGGAGAGTGGGATTCAGGTTTGGGTTCACCCCTTCAAGATCTTTATCCATTCTTTTTGGGTTTCTTCATATTTGCTTCCCAATTTACTAGTGTTAAGTAGAATTTAAGAATAGTTAATCGAGTTAATATTCTGAGTCAGAGTAAAATACAACTTTTATGTAATACATTTTATGTATATAATAAGTTTAAGGGAATTGTGGATTATTTCAAGGCTACATTAATATGTTAATCTTGGAAATTCACAGCTGCTGCTTGCTTTAGGCTGTGTATCATGCCCCTCTTCCCTCCACTGGTATAATGTAGTCTCCTTTTTGAGTCTATTCAAATTCCTTTCTCAGTAAACTCCTTAATGCAGACTCTCAAGTTTAAGGAATTTAAAGGGTAATGTTCACTAGATACGTAAATGTAGGCATTGACTTTAAAATTTGCTTAAAACTTGATGGATAAAATCAGGACAGTCAGGAAATCCAAATATGTGTCTGTGTGTAATATATAAAGGTATATTATATATATATATTTATGTATGTTTATGCTTATTACTCTGTATTAACATGATCACCTGTATGAATGATTTCCTGTGTCTTCGACCAGGTAACTTTGGATTTTATTCATGCTGTCAGTGGCTACTTAAGATCTTCAACAGCGGGGGAAGGGGATAAAATATCCTTTTTTCGAATTCTTTCTTACTAAGGGTAGAGTTGGCAGTACTCATAGGCATAATACGTTAGGGTATTTCTGAACTACTTTGAAGTTGCCTGAATAGTCACTACTCTCTGCACCTTATTCCTGCCTTTAGAAACATCCACTGTCACTCTCTCCTTTCCCCATCCAGGGGATGGGTCCCTGAAAAAGCAGTCACTGTGTGACACTGCTGTGTTATGATGTGGATGCAGGGTTATTTCTCTTGCAGTAAATTTCTAATCACAACAGGGTTGTTTAGCTGAGCCTTTTCTAGAGATCTCATGAATTCACTCAGTATTTACCTGATAACCATATCCTGATAACCTGTGTTTACTGCCTCAGCCTTATTTGGTAAGTCATCACTGTACTGCTTTCCCAAACAAGACATTCTGGAGGATTCCAAGTCAGTAACATAGCTAGGGCTTAGAAATCGTAATTCCTCCACCTGTTTGCAGTCTGGTTATCCTGTTACACGTGTGATTTGGCCTATTGTAAGAGCTGGTGCTTGGTTACATGTTTGGTGTATAAGTTATTACATTTTGATATAAAGGCACAAGCATAAGCCTCTCGGGTTTCCTTTCAGGTCTCTCCTGCTTTTTCTTCCAAATGCACTCATTTTCTTTGTCCTAAAATGCTTCTTCAGCTGAGCTGCTCTGGGCTCTTTGATCATAACCTGGGGAGGGCCCTGGGAGGCACACCATCCTGTGCGAAGGGCTGGTGGCCCTGGCTGTGCATCTGGCTGTGTGAGCAGGGGTGGAATCCGACAGACAGGTGGCGGCGGCTCCCCAGGGACAGCGGGCGGCAGGAAAGAGGCCGCAGGCAGGAGCTGGTGTAGGTGGAGGGGCCGAGGAGGGACAGTTCACACCTGGTGTTCCCTGGCTTCTGGTGGGAGTGGGAGGGGACAAATTGCTGTCAGAGCCTTGAAAATACGTTAGTTTTGGAGAAACTTCTGTCTCTGTCTGGTAGGTTGGGAGATAAGAAATGCAGACAGAAAAAGGTTTCCAGTGGTTAGAGCCACTCCTCACTGCTTTGGTTTCCCTGCCATTGGTGGGGGTATCAGGAAGACTTGTGGGTTTGCTCCTTCTAAGGAGAAAAAAGGAAAACTGAGAAAAGGGGTGTGTTTAGACAGGAAGTGCAGAGTACTGCATTGACCATTCTGACCCTGAAACAGACATCACAGTGCCCAGGGCATCCTCCTTGTGTCCAGGCTCTGGCCCTGGGCGTGAGCTCAGACCCTGGATGACAGAGTTACAAAAAGAAAAATGAAAATGTTCCGAGTTTTAGCTTTTTGATCACTAAAAGCTAAAATTGCTGGAGGGTTTGTCCAACAATAAGACATTTTTGAGGTTTGGAAAATACTGGGAACATTTGGCAAGAAGAGAGATTTTGTGGGAATGATTTGTTGCTTGTGGGTCTCCACTCTGGACATATGTGCGCGTGGAAATACAAATTCTTGTGAATAAGTGTTAATATTATTGATAATGAATTTTTAAAGCATGAACAGATGTGGTTATTTTAAATAATGAGAAATCTATGACTGTTAGGTCCCAACTGAGAGGGAGATGTTGTTTAACCTTCACTGAGAACCCAGTCATTAATGGCAAGAACTCCTTTCTTCCTGTCACCATTTTTAAAATTGAAAACATGTCACATTTATTTTACTGTTTGTGTTTAGTAGAGGGATTAAATGACTAATATGGAGTGGATTTTTGCTTGCTTTTTGTTTTTGCATACTGATATTTTCATCTTTGAAAGCTCTCTGCCATCTTTTCACGCCAGGCCTGTTACAATATGTACTACTTCTTTCAAGACCCCTGGCCACTAATGTGAATCAGTTATTTTCCATCATTTTTTACTGATAAA
Source organism: Dasyprocta punctata (assembly GCA_004363535.1). Lineage (NCBI taxonomy): Eukaryota > Metazoa > Chordata > Mammalia > Rodentia > Dasyproctidae > Dasyprocta > Dasyprocta punctata. The sequence goes on along the minus strand of RJWM01004575.1, from coordinate 20,681 downwards.
TGAATGTTTTTTTCCTTTGTGGGTTGCCATAGTTTTGATGATATGTCAAAAACTTACATGTATTTATGTTGAATATTTTATTGTTCAACTTGTCAGTGAAATAGAACAGAAGAGGTGATATTGGAGAAAACATTAAAGGTTTCCTAAGAGGTAGCAGTGAATTTGATGTTATTAGCAGAAATGCTTTTGAACAATACTGCTAAGCAATAGATCTAATGAGATTTGGGATGTTTTTAAAAATTAGTCAGCATTAGTATAATATTCCTTCAGGGAGCATTTGTAATGCCCACAAGAATGTGTTGGTAGAGGGATCAGATTCCAGGCTAACCTGCAGGTACTTTTCAATAGTTGACATAACACACACCTGTGTACTCTGTTCTCTGACCTCAGAATTGTTTTGAAAAGCTTCTGACATATAGAAGTGTGCAATAGAGCAGATTTTTATTTGTTTTCTGACAAGTAGGAAAAATACGTTCTCAGTGAAATGTTTTGCCTATATATGGTGCTTGCAGTAAGGACTGTAGTTTATCTTATGTACTGCTTATCACTTGTGGAATAAAAAAAATAAGGATCCATGGTAGATTATATTTACTTGTACAGTGTTTTCCTTAAAGCATTTTAACAAGCTAAATGTATACATATATATATCTGAGTTCATGAACTAATTTTTTTCCACGATTTTGGAAAAGGCCACATTCGTGTTTGTGTGGAAAAGGTAGCCACAGTTGTGTTTGTCACCCTGTGTAGAGTTTTCAAGCAAAAACAAAATTTGCCAAATGCTTTTGTTTGCAAACCAAATTTTTCCCAAACAAAAGCATTCATGCATTGAGCTACCACTGTGTGTGTGTGTGTTTGCATATTTTATATATATATATATATATATGGTGGTTTTATTTTTAACAGTAAGGTATAAAATAATCCTTATGGGTTTATTTTGATGAAGTCATTTAGAAATTTTCTCTCATAGTATGAAACGTGTGTAGCAATAGTGGTGATAAAGAAAGCCAACCCAACTTGGTGTTTACATTTTATATAGTGATGGGTAAATTTTTCCTTGATAAAATATATTTGCTCAGCATCAGTATTACCATAAATGCGGTCACTTAAGAAAAAGTGTAAAGTTTTGATACTGCTTTGAATCAAAATATTCTGTAATAACTTTGATAACAGAATCAATTGACGTGTAATATGTCAAAATTTATATTTTGTATTTATATTAAAAAGAATATTCAATGTTCGTGTATTTTAGATCCATGACATCCCAGATTGAGCTTCATCAAATTCACAGATTTTTCTTTTCAAAATTAAGCTTTATTTAGTTTGTCATCAGCAGTTTATTTCTTGCAATCTATTTAATTGAATAGTTTCTACTGTTTATCTTAAAATGCAGATAAATGGCTCTCAGCACACTGTTTACAGTTGCATGGCTCCCGCAGTGAGTCAGCATTATCAGCTGTGGTCTTCATGTTATAACTAATGATCTCTCTGCTTATACTTTCCTGTTGGTGGGAAACATTGAACTCTTCAGTGGCAAGAGCCAGCTCTCATTGGGGTGAGTGGGTTGTTTAGGATGTTTGCTGTTGGCCAAAACTTTGTCCTTATTGATGTGAAATGGGAAGAGGTATATGTCCTTGACTATGATTTTGCCATACACAAAAGCTGTCACAAAGTGCTGTGTTCTAAGACATTTGGGTGAAGAATTTGTAGGAGGTAACTGTTAGAGATTTGCTTTATTCCAGATTATTTATAATACTTAGCACAATTTTAATACTTTTGGGACCCTTTGAGTTAATGATATAGAATGGGAGTCACTGGGAAATTTTCACATTACTGCCAAATAGCTACTATGGATTTAATGATGAAAGTAATTTTTTAAATCCCTCAAGAAGGACAGAAAGAAAATAACTTTAACTGATATCTAATCATTCATTATGAATGGATTCTATTCATACCCAAAGGTCATCATGTTCCTCCTTTAGAGAAAACAAGACAATGTAATTATGAGAGTTCTCTTTTAGTGGGGATGAAAGAACTTTGGCCACAATACTTAAAACTGACAAATTTGACTGTCTTATTAATTTGTTGGATTTTTACACAAAGAATAGAGCATTATGTAGATAAATATAGGGAACAGGTTCTTTGGAGCTGAAGTACCAACTAATATATTAGGTAAAATATTTTATTTGATCTTGTATGCTCTTTGAGAATGTGGCAAACTTTCTGAAAGAAGTGACTATTGAAGATACCACAGTCTTTGGCCCTTAGCTTAGATACACTGAAATTGTTCAGAAGTGGTCATTTAAGTGGAATATGAGTTTGTATGTATTTTTCTATCTTCTTATTCTGGTATTGAAATTTAAGATTGCATACTCAAAAATATACAACACACATGTATTAGCCTTGAATTGGTATAGTTTAAAATACAGAAACATGAAGAAAGGGTTTGTGAGAGTTAATATTTCTTGTGAAGCATCTTACTCTCAGCTTTTTGGTTATTGTTGGTTAACTGTGAGAGGCCATAGTGATGATTATTTAAACGATGAGAAAGGGAATCTTTTGGCCTTAGAATAGAATGTGAAGATAATAAACATTATAGGCATAAATAGATAAAAGAATATAAAGAAGGAAAATTAAAATCAGTGATGTGGTCAAAGACTGGACCACTCTAATGCAATTAAAATCTAAGAAAATCAAAGTGCTTTTGGAAAATGTTTTGAAAACTGAAGCACTTGTTTATCAAAAGACAGATAATAGCTGGAGTAGCATCAGGCCAGAATGTTCCTGTCTGTGTCATACCCGGGTTTACGGTGATACAATTGCTATAGTAGCATAGTTTCAATTCAGATCTCTTGGTTTTTCTACCCAGAACTCAGCACAATCATCCTTTAGCAACCTTCTTCCTAAAACCAGAACAAAGTAGATGGCAGTTTGGAGATTCACCACTTTAATGGATAATTATGGGGAATTAAGGAAAATTTTAATTTTTTCCTCAAAATTCTTTGTATTCCAGATAGAGATAGAGATGTAGATATAGATAGATGTGTTACTTAATTCAGCTGTCTTATTTTACTTTGGAGGTACAGACAGCATTAATGGGAAGAGTTGGGAGAAAACTAGCATACCATCTATGGCCAACCTCCTGAATACTGGTTTTCCTTCAGTTAGTCTCTGTTTCTTGGAACTCGAAGTGCAGTATTATCTGTAACATTGCTGTCTGAATCTAAGAAAAACTTAAGAATTGTCAAATTCTGATGAGAAAGAATATTCTTATATACACAAGAATTTCTTTTGATCTTGTTGTTCCTTATATCCTAAACATATGTTTATAAAACTTTCTAATAAAAAATTTTAGATGCACTGTTTTTCTCTTAGTATGTAATTAATATCTAAAGAAAACAAAATAAGCATATTAATATTATTTAAATTATGTTTACATTTTCAAATTGAAACGGTTTCTTCATTTCAGTTCTTTTTGTGTGTATAAATAAGCTTTTGTTTGTTTCTTTTTAAACCTTCACTATTATGAAAGGATATTTGGTTTTTGGATAAGACTTTAGGATATTTGTTTGAAGTGGCACAGATTCTATCCTCCACAGCAGATGGTTTTGCATTTATATAGAGCATAAAAGGAATTAGGAGTGAATAGTCAGCAGCCTTTTTTATGACCAAGGAAAACAACAAAATTGGTAACTTTTATGCCACTCTTCTGTTAGATTCTAAAGTTTGTAAGCATACTGGACATTCTGTCTCTTTTTGAGCTTAAAATGCTTCCCACACAGCATCTATATAATAAATATTCCTTAAATCAATTTGGACTTATTAGTTACTTTCTGCTGGTTATAATAAGTATGTCATTCTGGTTAACCCTACGTGATGACTAGGATAATTATGCCTGAAATATAAATTTTATAACAAAATTTTTAGTGAGTCAAACCAAATGATACATAGTAGATTTGATTTAAAAGTAGAGGTAATGTCAATCGTTTGATCTTCAGTTTTGAAACATTTTGAAAGATTGCAAATTATAAAAAGCATTTGACATGTAGTTAATATAAACTTTAAAGAAAGATTTGTAAAAGCCTGTGTGATTATCTGTTTGTGAAATTGTGCTTGTGATAAATCCTATGACCTTGCATTTTGAAATATCATCCTGAATGTCAAAAGGCTATTAGAAAAATAGATTGCTAAAAATTTAAATGGTAAATCTAGATATTTTTCTGCTTTGTGTAGCATCAGAGGCAGCTTTTAACCATCTGGAAATGTTACATAATACACTGTGGTCAGTGGCCTTTCTTGGTTTTTTTTTTTTTTTCTTTCTTCTCTTGTTCCAGGGTTTTCCCCCCTTTTTACCTTTCCACTGTCATATGCCACAGATCCTGAATATAGCTCAGTGCTTGACCGGAATAATCTCTCTTGCTAGCTTATAATCAAAGGGAAGACTGAGAAAAACAGCTGAGCTGTATTAGGCAACCTCAGTGTGGACTGCATTTCTTAACTGCTGAATAACACATCACAGGTGCAGGATTAGCGCTGCCTTTGGTGCTGGACTTTTCGGCGGGAACCCCAGCAGTTCTGTGCCTCCTCTTGATGTCTCTCCTCTCACGGAGCCTGGCAACGATACATCAGGCGCACAGAAATCAAATGTGAGTAGTGGGAAAAGCTTTCTATCTCACAGAGGCTGCTTTCCCCTCCAAGATTGTGAACAAAGTCAGTAAAGCCAATTGTGACACAAGTGGAAGTTGTGTGAACTTAATCTTTCTTGGCATAGGGGGTGGAATAGAACAATTTAGGGGGTGTAAAAATTTTACACACAGAGTAGTCACACAACAAGAAAATGCTGCTCAGCTGAGCTCTCCTGACAATGTAAAATGTAGGCTACTATTAAACAAGTGAAATTTTTTGCATGTGTTGTTTTAACTTCTGCGCTCTGTGTCTTGGAATGTGTTTACCCTGTACGTTTTTCAGTGCTGTCATGGTTAAAATCAAGTGCTGTGACTGGAGAGCCTTTGTGATGTGATGTGTTTACAGTTTTTGACAGTGCAAATTCTTTTACAATCGATGGCATTCAACTCATAATTCATAAATTATGAAAGTCAAAGTTGCATTCTTGCAAAAATGGGTTTTAAAAATGCAAACTTATTTTTAAGGTATAAGCATAGTGACTTACTTAAGCCAAATAAAGGTTTTAAAAATATAGTGACTATAATGGTTTATTTTAATAAGGAGGTTATGCATGGTTTTGTCAAGATGAGGTATACACTTAAAGAAACAAAGGCAAGAATACTTCAGTAAGTTGTATCACTGTGGTTATCTGTCCTACAAAAGATTTCTGTGAAGCCTAGCAAGCCAGTATAAAAGTCCTATGGATACTCCTGCAGATTCGAAACTTTGTTTATAGATTATATTAGTCTGTCATACCTTTATAATATTGGGATTTTTGTTTTCATTCGTTTGGTTCTAATTACCATAATTATTTACATTGATCCAATGGAGAAAGACCTTTAAATTTATTAGTGATGATAGTTGTTAATAATAGTATATCCTAAATTTATTTTGGTATTTATGCTGCATACATTTATTTGAATTAGCAATGCATTTCTGTATTTTTACGTCAGACTGTACCATAACTTAGGTATCTTCTAACAGTTATCCAATTGAAGGATACACTCAGGATTAGAAACACAAATCCTAAATGCTTTCCAGGTTTTTTTTTCCTTTGTGGAAAATGCATAAAATGAACATGGTAATTTGGTTTTTGGTTTTGTTATCATACATTGTATCTCACATGCACACACATATATGAATCTGTTCAAAGTAGTTTTACACATCGAGGGGCCTTGGGAATGCTTTGTAAAGCTGTGGGGTACATTTTGGAGTGGTGGCAAGTTGAACATCCATTCCAATTAGCTTCAGAGCTCTGCGAAGCAGAACCCTGATGGAAACTCCACTGAACAAAACCATAGCTCCTGGCTTGGAAATTGGCCAAGTTCTAGTCGATCCTTTGACATTTTTGTCAGAGAGACTGTTGGCTCACTTTCTTTTCTAACAGTGTGGACCTGATCTGACGTATGAAGTATTTTAAAATATAGAGACATTTGAATTGTATAATCATTCTATCAGCTATGAGTCATTCTATATGTTATATCATAGGTATGGATTCAATTTGTTAAGTATTTTTAACCATCATGATTACCTGCTTGTCAGTTCATTTATTCACATGTTTATACTTTTAAAGCACTTTACAAATTTGTACTGTAGAATATCTAAAAGTTTTGAGGTCAACATTTTAGTTGAGCTTTGCTAAATTCAGAAGTGTAATAAAACCTAAGAAAAAACTAGATATTAAATAGTATGTATGTGATGTCCAGAGAACTGTAATTACTATATTTCATCTTTTTATGATTTACTTAAGTATAGAATCACTAAATAAAAATTAAATGATTGAAGTTATCTCTTTTTACCCAGATATTTTGGGGCCTCTCAATAGAGATTTTGAAATGTAACATGGTGAAAATCTGTTTATCAAACATAATATGTGTGCATCCATGAGTTTTGTGAAGAGAAAGCATGTGTAAATATTTTATGATAAAAACCAGACTTGATGATAAAAACCAGCACATCTCTGAAATTAAAACTTACATTTGTTTCTTAACCTACTCAGTGTCAATACTGAGGTGTTGGAATGAAAAATCGGCAACACCCCTTGTGACAGTGCTTATGTTTTCTGTACCAAATAGTAGCTTATGACTGCTACCCTGAGTAGCCTGCCCTCGTACATACTCCTGTCTAGGACTTCTATTTGACAGTTGCATGTGGCACTTTGACATCTGTTTTCCTGTTTTCTATAGTGTTGTTTGGTTTTCCATATGTGGTTGATTAGTCTGTGTTCCATGTGCAGTTGATTTGTGTTCCCAGTAAAATTGTCACTTTATCAATGGCACCATCAGGTATTCTGGACCATTGTGTAAAGCAAATGTATTTAGTTATTATTTGATTTAAAATCAGTGTACTACAGGAAGAAAAGCATTTATTAATATGTTATTAACGTATTAGTCATCGTTGAGTAAACTTAACTTTTCTTAAACCAAATGCTATACATATTTAGAGATGTTTTGCTCATGACAAAGAATCTGTGCACTCAAGGAAAATGAAAGGAAGTGAAATGAAGCAAAAGAAAAAGGAATTTAAAGAGGAGGAGGGAATCAGGAAGGGGAGAAGAGGAAGAAGAAGGAAAGCTAAAGAAATAGAAACTTAAAATGTAAGGCAAAGAATAAGACAGCAAAAGAGAAAAGAACCTGAAGAATAGAAACAAGGTATTTTCAGCAGTGCAGAAAGCAACAGTAATTTACTATGTGCGAAGAACTATGGTAGGTGCTTTACTTGGATTATCCATTCCTTACTCCAGCCAATGAGTGTCTTTATATATTTTCCCCTAAACTGCCATTCTCATCTTCTTCAAGGAGAGTTAAGTCACTTGCCAAGAAGGGAAGTAACTAAATTTGTTTTACCCTGTGTCATTTGCACATCTGGCTGCATTGCTTGGTGGCCATACCTGACCTTGCCTTGCCATCTGACCTTTCACACCCCCGCCCCCAGTAACATCCTGGAACCTGCACCTGCGTCTTCCTGTGTCTGACTCTTCTCTGACAGCAACTCAGAGGAGGAGGAGTCCTGTGTAGGTGACATCTCGGTGTCTACTCATTATCTACATGTGATTCTGCTTTGGTGTCTTCCATTGAAATTGTATTTTGCTACTTCTCTGCAGAGTCTAAGCCTGTCTCCAAATTTTTATTAATGATGCATATATATATATATATATATATATATCTCCTTATGTTTTTCCTACCAACACCATAGAACATTATGTATTTGAAAATGCCTTAGTATAATGAAAAGTATAGACAAAATGAAGTTCAGGTCTTTGGAATTGAAAAACAGTAAATTATACCATTTAAAACCGAGGTAAATTACTCAGTTTAAATGTAAAAATGTAAATTAGTTATCTTTGTGAACTGACTACCTCACTGAAAGTTGTTTTAAAAGTCAATATTGTTTTGAAGGTCAGACACAAGTTTTATTTATGTGAGAAATATACTTTTCAAAAGTGTAGTTATTTAAACAAGTTTTTATTCAGAAAGGAAATTGGTCATAATAATTATTGTTGTAACTGCATGAATGAGTAAGATGGATCATTCTCAAAGTTCGCCAATTCAGTATTTTCTGCTAACCTTTATCTGAAAATACAAATGCCTGTGGTAGGAATTTGAGTTTCTCCTCTTGCTCCTGCCTGCCCTCTGGTGGAAATGTTGTAGTACATTGAAAACTGTCAACATTTTGTAGTTTTAAAATAGAGAATTTAAAAAAATGAATAGAAAAAAAATGAAAAGAATAAGGAGGATATTATTAGTAAATCCTAGGCAGTAAATTAGTAAATTCTAGGGCAAAATAATCACGTTGTTTACAGTGAATTTTTAAGAAAGATTTATATCTATTTCTGAGAGCATTATATATTGAGATTTAATTTTACTTGAGTTGTTTCCATTGATAAATATATAGTTAAATTTGCCTTTTATTCTCTATTTTAACATGACAGTAGAGTCTCATGTTTTCTTCATTGTCTATAACTTAAAATAATCTTTTATATCACAAATTTAAAATGTCTTATGGTATTTTTGAAGTGAATATTAATAAGAAAAGTGAAGAGTACACATGGTTAAAACATGCTTTGGGATTTACTAGATAAATACTGAAGATTAAATTAGAATTGTTAACGTTATGCTTTTATTTGGCAATATTGTGAACTCTTTTACTTTTGTGTCTTCTGATTTTTCTGTAAGTCATATAGAAGGGTACACATTAATATAAAATCATAGACAATTCTTAATAAAGAACTTATTTATTGAGTATTACAATGAGTGAGTTATAGTCTTGTGTTTATGAGAGACTTCCAGCTCATCATTGTTCACTATGTCCAAATAAATACTTTATAAAATTTTCAAAATTTTGCATCACTCTATTTAATTTTAGCTTCCAGTTTTGTTAGAAGTTAAATGCCGTATTTATTTTTGGTCCCTCCCCTCACGTTCCCTCCCCTCCCCTCTCCTTTCTCTCCCATCTCTGTAAGAATTTAGCATCTCCTTTTGTCTCTACTGTTATGAATTTTTTTTTTTTTGGTCTTTTTTGAGACAGGATTTTGCCCAGGCTGACCTCCAATTCATGGTGATCCTGCTGCCTCAGCCTCCCGAGTGCTTGGGATGACAGCCATGCACCACCACTCCCAGCTGTTGTGAAATTTTCAAATGGCATTCTTTGATACCAGTCTGTTCTTATACTGAGTCTTATTTTTTTAACTATAAATTCTTGACTTTCAGTTATGAGAATCTGATATGATTTATTCATTTGATGGTTTCCTTCTGTTTTCTCAAGTTTCTCATGAACTAGTATTATTCAGATACTGAAATTCTTGGATTGATACTCTTAGATTTTTCACCATTTCCTCTTTGTTTTGCTCGAAGATATTTCTTGATATTTGTCTTTCAACTCATCTGCTAAGATTTTCTTTGATGCAGTACTACTTTAAAAGTTCCTTATTTTTTATTTCTATTTTATAGCAGCATGGTTTTGTTTCACTGATATAGTGCTGTTCCGAATATTAATAAAAGCTGCTGTTTGCATTTCCTTCCATAAAGTATCTGTTTCTTCTGCGCGCGCGCGCGCATGTGTATGTTTCATCCTCAACCTTCTGTGGTTAAGGTTTCCCCGGCTATCTGGTCAACCTAGTGTCATTCTCATCTGAAAGTGCATGGAGTCTAGCAGTGCTGAGCGGAAGCTCAGAGCACAGGGCTGAGTCTTGTCACCATGGGCTTCTAGTAGGATGACCCTGAAGGGGTGCATCACTGAGAAGCGCACAGTACCTCTCTACCTACAGCTCCGTTATTCCTGCCTGGTCCAGTTTCCCAGTGAAGATGCACAGGCAGGGCTGGCCTGAGTCCAGGAGCTGAGGGGGTGGGGATGGGGTGATGTCGGAGGGCTCCTGTCCACTGTGCTATATCAGTGAAACAAAACCACCCTGCTATAAAATGGAAACAACAAATAAGGAACTTTTAAAGTAGTACTGCATCAAAGAAAATCTTAGCAGATGAGTTGAAAGACAAATATTAAGAAATTTCTTATGGCAAAATAGAGAGGAAATGGTGAAAACCTTAAGAGTATCAAACCTTCCAGTCATCTGCAGGGGTGGGAACAGCTGCCCCCTCATGGGGAGTGGGGAAGGGCATCTTAGTTCAACTTACAAAAGCAAGTTGTCAGATACACCTTTACTCTCACTTTTTTCAGAAAAATTGTTCTGCTTCTCAGTTTCTCTTCTCTTTCATCTTAGCAATCAGCTTTCTTTGCTTTGTTAAATTAGCCACTACTTGTCCTTCTGCTGCCCAGGCTGTTGCTACTGGTGTTTTCTTCTCCAGGTGTCATCCTTGTGGTAGTTTCTAACAGTAGCCTAGCTCTTGTCTTGTTATAGGTGATTCCATCCTAGAATACTGTGTAATCTGCCTTTCCCTCCAGACATTATATTTTAACATTCTTTCTTGTTAAGAGCAACATAGGAATCTCATTTTAGAGACATAAGGAACCCTCTGTTGTGGTAGACATGAGTTGTTTCTAGCAGCATTGCAAAGAACCATCTTTTTTTGTTGTTGTTTAAATTCCTTTTTGTTTTTGCAAAGAACTTTCTTGTAGCTAAATTTTATAGGTAATTTATCCTTGAAGAAATTTATGATGTGAAAAATTTTTTGGCGAAAATGGCATCTTATTTCCAATCTATGAAGGTATTTCCTTTTCAACTTTAGACCCTTCAGTGCAGAAATTTCATCGAATAAAATTTCCCAGCAGATGGCAAATTCTGGGTATGTTTTGCTCATCACAGTGACCCAGGCTGTGCCTGGAACATAGCAGGCATTCGGTACATATTTGCTAAGTAACATCTCCAGGACAAATTAAATTTTATTATTTTGTTTTAAAACTTCAGAGAGAAAGGGTCTGGTATGGCAGGACACAGGAAGTAGTGAGTCTTAAATACCCTGTTTTCATCATTTTGCCCCTCGAGGTAGCTCATCAGGTTAGTGAGCTTGAGAGCCAGAGTTAAGAAGCCACTGCCACAGCGGGTGCGTGGTGACAGGGATGCACCGCTGCACCAGACCAGCAAGTGGGGCTCACTCTTCAGGGGACAGACTGGGGACAAATGGCTTTCGAGCAAAATGGAAACAGGAAATATATTTAACTTCTTTTTATTTTAGAGTTTAACTAAAGGAGTAAGAATGGTATGTACCTGTTGAGATTTACTGCATGATTAGATTAAATATGCATTATTTGCTTGTTCTAGGCCAGGATTTCTCGGAGTGGAGTCTGCATATCCTCTGTCTCAGAATCCCATGAGATCTTGTTGAACATGTATTTTCCTCAGCTCACCTGAGACCTAGAGTATCTAATCACTGTGGCTGGGGTGAGATTCTACGTAGAACAAGCTTCTTATACACCTCTGCTGCCCACTACAATCAACATACATTTCCAAAACTAAGTTTGCAAAGAACTGTTCAAGAAAGTTATGTAGACACTTTTTGTACATTTGTAAAACTACAGTAGAATGTTACAGTCAGTAGTGATCATAGAAGAAGTTCTGATAAGTTGATTTCATGTGTTTTATTTTATTGATCGATTGAGACAGTGTCTTGCTATGTGGCCACCCTTGAACTTGAAATCTTCCTGTCTCATCCTCCTGAGTGCTAGGATTACAGTGTGTACCACCCCATGCCTTCATGGGTCTTGAGTTAAACTGTTATTCTCTAAAAATCTGACTAATGAGCTTGACATTTAGAAAGCCAAGAAAAGTTACAGGTGTTTTTTTTTTTTCCTGAAACTTCTCAATCCTAGAGGCATTTGCTTATGGTTTAAAAAATATCAAATGGTCGGGGGATTTAGCTCAGTGGCATAGGCGCCTGCCTGGCAAGCATGAGGTTGTGAGTTTGATCCCTGGTACCAAAAAATAAAAAACTAATAAAAAATATCAAATGCGTGTCTATAGCACATATGTTGCACTTTTTGACATAATCACTTCAGTTTTTAACCCAAAAATGTTTAATTTAGATGATTTATTTTTGAAATTTTATTTAATTGTCAACCAACTAGATGTGTTATGAGAGAGATATTAAATTGAACATTGGTCATGGTGAGGACTCCTGTCCTGACACAGCATATGTAAGAGCTCTTACTCCAGTTCTTAAGTACACTAGGCATCACTTTGTGACAGACACATGCTTCTGCGTATTTATTAGTACATATTCATGGCACTTAATGACTGCATTCATGGTTGGAAGTTGGTATATATACATAGCAAATCGTAATTCTTTTTCCTTCCACTTGTCCTCTTCCCCTGCATCTCTGGTTCCCTTTTCCACTTGCAGAGGACCTGTCTTCCTATTTTGTATTATCTACTTTTATTTTGCTCTTTATACTATTTATACTTTGTGTTTCTCATGTAAGAGAAGTGATGGGATAGTTATGCTTGTATGACTGATTTATTTCACTTAATATTATGGTCCTCAGTTACATCCATTTCCCTAAAAATATCTCAAAATTATCTTTGTGGCTGAGTAGTATCTTGTTGTATATAAAGAGCATATTGTCTTTACCCATTTATCTGCTGATGGGCATACAGATTTAGCTATTATGAATTGTGCTGCTATAAACATGGGTGTGCATACATCACTGTAATATGATATCCTTAACTGTTTCGTGAAGATACTTAGAGGAGAACCAACTGGGTCACATGGAGTTTCTAATTTTAGTCTTTTGAGATGTCTGCATACTGGATCCATAGTGGTCATATTAGTTTACATTTGTACAATATAGGAGAATTTCCTTTTCCTAACAGCTTCCCTAGTGTTTATTATGGATTTCTGGATAATGGCCATTCTTTGGAGTAAGATAGAATCTCACACTATTTTAATGGGCATTTCTCTCTTGGCTAATGATGTTGAACATTTTTTCATGTATTTATTTATGTTGCTTCTAAGTGGTGTCTGTTTGTTTCAGTTGCCCATATTTTGATTGGCTCTTTTACTTTGACTCTTAATTTTCTTTTTAGTTCTTTATATACTCTACATGTTAGTCCTTTAGCTGAGCAGTAGCTGTCAAGCATTTTTCTACATTGTGTAGTTTGTTCCTTCACTCTATTTGTTGATTGCATTGCTGCACAGAAGCATTGGAACTTAATATAATCCCATTTGCCAATTGTTGATATTTCTTGCATACAGTGAACTCTTGATATCAGGTGTATCTGTTATAATAATCTCCATTTTAAGGGTTTTAAGAATGTCTGGAATGAGAAGATTATTTATAAAGTTATCCAAAGACAACTAACCAGTAAATAGTGAAACGTATTGTTTAACACAGAAAATATTTTTATGACATTATGTCTACCCAAGTGTCCTCCCTCAAAGATAGCAGAAGGAGCACTACAGTAATGGGTGGGCACTTCTGCAAATAAAATCTGATGGGGCAAGACATGTCTTTTCAAACATATCTTGTTGTTTACTGTTTCCTACCTAGTTTTGCAAGCAAAATAGTTTTGATAGCTTATTGTAAAATGCACGATGTAATGAGACCTCATGATATGAGATAGAAAGATAGTGTTGGGCTTCAAACAGTCTGGATTTAAAATGCTGGATCTGTGATTTCCTGGCTATGTGTAGATTACTTAAGCTTTAAATCTCTATTTTCTCATCTGAGACATAGGGCTGGTAATATTTATCTATGGTACTAACTTTGTAATGTTTTGTTGACCTCTATGTATCCAGATAAATGAAAGTATTATAATTTAATATATAAAACGTATCTTGAAAGGATTATGGGTTACTTACTTATTCTAATGACATGAATATTACATGTAAAGTATAACTTTTTATCAAAAGTCTTTTATTATCATGCATACTTTATTTCCTGTTTAGTCTGACCCTTGGCCAGGGGAGTGTGGTGTGCTGACTTACAGATGCTTGACTCTTATTCTTTCTTCTTTTCAGAAAACTCTGATAACATGCTTTTGAGAAGTTCAGGAAAATTAAATGTGGGCACCAAGAAAGAGGATGGTGAGAGTACAGCCCCCACCCCTCGTCCGAAGATCTTGCGATGCAAATGCCACCACCATTGTCCAGAAGACTCAGTCAATAATATTTGCAGGTTGGTGATACAGAAGATTTAAACCTAGTGTTATCAAAAGGTTATCGGTTTTTAATCGTAAGTATTTCCAAAAATACATTGTGGGGAATAGTGCCGACTTCCATTAACTTGCAGGGCTGTGCTACATTTAGAGAAAGACAGAGTTGTATTTTGCCCTAAAATGGTCCTGGGTCTTCTCTGTGTCCCCCCCCCCCAGACATCCTATAGGCACAGAGGCGGCACAGACCTGAGACTCCTGTCATGTAGCAGAAGCCAGTTGCTATTTGCCAAACACCTGTTCTACAGTCAGTTCAGGAGCAGCAGGTGTCGCATATGTATGATGTTTTGACTATTCATCATGTCGGTGGTGTTGGTAATTTCAAAACAACACGTAACTGTTGGGAATATTAATAAGCTGACTCTGAGATAGGAGTATTTTGACAGAATTAATGTGAATCTGCCAGATGTTAGGAAAGTACTACAAAATAAGTCAAAGTACTGCAAAGTACTACAAAATAAACTACTAAATTGATAATCATGTTTTATAGTGCTTTATAACACTTGAAAGTGAACTATTTGCATTTTTCATATTTCTTTCTCCCACTGTTATGCAGCTATATCTGTCTAGCTTATCACAGCAGCTGCATTTACTCCCTAGACCAAGGAGAGCAGTGGGTAAAGAGCTGTAGCCTAAGGAGGCCAGAGTGTACCAAGAGAGAAGTGGAGACTTGAACCAGCCAGTGCGGACCTCAGGCCTTACCTGTCTGAGAAGCAGAGCATGGCTTTAGAGAGTTGTGGACCCAGACAAGGCAGTGGACCGCTAGCTAGGTTAAAGTCCAGGCAGAGTATCTCAGCTACCATTTGCAACTTTGTCTGCCAGAAGAGTACGCCAATCTGAATTATGTGTATTCTTACCTTCAGAGAGCTTTTTATACAGTTTCTTAGGATGCAGAATCTGACTGGAGTTTCCCAGACCCAAAGTACTTCAAACTCTGAAACTGTTGGAACAGAAGCATAACGCCTCGAGTAGAAAACAATTCCACCCCTAATTTCTACAGTTAGAGCACGGGCACTTTAAAAATGTGTAAAACTTCCTTCAGACTATTTGAATAAGGTGTATATATAACATAAATGAATTTCATTTTTGGACATGGGTCCCAGCTCAACCTGGGTAAGTTTATTGGTGTATCCCAAGGACCCAGCATATTTAGCACAAGAAATAGACATTAACTGATGCAGTGCAAGAAGACAAATTGGACGTGATCAAAATATGTGTCTCTCGTTTAGTCAGAACGACTCAGCGTCGTGGGGAGTGCTTCTTCTGCCTGGCACACAGAGAGGGTTGGGGATCCAGAGGTGTGGGCCTCACTGCTGCGCAGTGCCCAGATCGCTGAACTGTGTGATACAGTGCAGGCATTTGAAGCTCAGGCATTTTTTCCTGGGAAACACTGTTTCTTTAGAGTAAAAAGTGTCAGGAAAATTTTAAAACTTTCTAAGGAGAGAAAAATTAGCAGGAGGAAGCTAATTAAGGGAGCATCTCTAAGTCTGCAGTAGTCATGGTACCTCGGTGTGTATCATTCGGGGTGATGTCATGGTGACCATATGTTTAGAATTTCCTGCCACTATCTTAATTTCAGATACTTTGTCCTGTTCTGATAAACTCCTGAAGTGTTGGTCTTTGGGAGAAGGTACCTAGGCAGGGGTGCCCAGTGGAAAGGCGGTGTTGTGGGAAGGAGCCACGTGTGTATTCAGAGGAGACTGGCTTCCTGGAGCACAGAGGGCAGCAGCAGAGGAATGACCACCGTGTCTGTGGGTGCTGCTCGGAATGTTAACTGTGTGCCCAGGAGCACAGGGAGGTCAGGAAGGAGGTGTTTCAGCAGGAGGGGCTGCTGCAAATGACATGATTGGATTTCTTTCTTTGAAAAAATTCCTTTGCTGCAGAGTTTTGAATGTGTGAGAAGCAGACAAATGTGCAAAGAAGAGTTAGGTCTGAGAATTTGAAAAGTGGATTCATTAGGAATAGTTCATGTGAGAGGGAACGACCTGGAACCAGAAGGTTACTGGTGTAGGAGAGTCGGGTGTGTCTGAGAACTGTTTAGAATGTGGAGTTTTGGGTTAATGGATTGGATATGGGAGGGGAGACACAAGAGGGGGCTTCCATGATCCTGGATATAAATTTAGATGCATAGCAGAGCCTTGTAGTGAAGCTGGACAGAGGAAGAGAACAAAGTTCAGTGTGGGCACACTGAGTTTGAAAGTTTTGACACTTTTGAGTGAAGATGTCGAAGGGTATGGCAGTAGGACCCAGATCTTTGCTCTGCGTTCAGGAGAGAGTACCAAGAAGCCCGAACAGTGTTATGTTACCCATGTGACCTTAGAGTCGCAGAGGCCTCTGAGCCCTCACCGCCCCTTCTCTGAGCTTTCTGGGCCAGTGGCAGCGGGCAGGGCTCCACCAGGGCTCAGTGGCCTCGATGGCAGTCCCACCGCCAAGTTCTTCATTCTCCTTTGACCTGCAGTACCCAGGGCTTATTTTTGCTTACGTGAGTGTAAGAAAGCAAACCCTCACAACCTCTGCGTGATCATGTCCTCCAACCTTCCGTTCAGCAACTGAAGTGACGTAGTCAAACTCAAAGCCAACAGGAAGTCATTTGTAGAATGAAACATGAAGACTTAGAGTCAGGAATGGAGAGCATTCCCTGAACAGGTGAGCCTGGTGGCCTGTCATGCTGCTGTGGAAAGAGGACATCCCAGGGGACGAAGAGGTCCTGTGAAGTGAAGTAGTCAGGGTGGCTGCATTGATGGTGAGTAGTGGTCAAGAATCAGAAGTGAAAAATGCCAACCAGATGTCATGATATTAGCAAGGTCCATCTGGGGAAGTAGTGATGGAAGCCAGACTGAGATGGACTTTGAATAATATGGTTGTCACTCTTTGATTTACAGTAGCAAATGGGGAGAAAACCCAAAGAGACGAAGTCAGCAACAGTGACAATGGAACATCTCAAAAGAACAGTGTTGCACAGTTATAATTAACACAGATGGACTAAGCTGTAGACATAAACAGAAAGTTAATATTTACTGAAGTGTTTATAAATATTAACATGTTTAATTTGACCTAACATTAATCACTGCAGTATTCCTGCAGAGAATGGAGCATTGTCTATGTTTTACATGTGTACAGTTGGAGGCTCTGAAAGCCTGTGCAGTTTTCACTGAAATCTGAGGTGCAATGATCTGATGAAAATGTTGTGGCCAGGATTCCAAAGTCATGAGTTGTTGGCCAGAAGCCACCCAGACCCTGGTTCTCAGGGGAGAGGTGTGACAATGACTTGTTTTAACCTCTTTGCAGACCAGTGACAAGCTATCTGCTGTCTCCAACTGTGTGTCTTGAAGTCTTGGGGTAGAAGGCAAAGCAGAGGGGCTGACGGGCTCTTCGCAGTTTGTATTAACCCAGGCCTTTTCACCTTGCTGAGCATAGTGGTGTGGGTTCTCAGACAGGTACTCCTGACCTATGTCTTTGGAAAGTGTGAGCCTTTAGGTTTGTTATGTTCTATATCTGTCTTCCCTGTATGATGAACACCACTATAAGCCATTCAGTTATTGCCACTGTTGCCCAAACTATCTAAACTTTGAACTTTATCGTTCTTTTTTCCCTCAGTAGAAGATGCTGATTTCAAATAATTGTTCTTAGGAAAATGGGACCTTTTTTAGAACTTGTAATTTAGTTGCAAGAGTGTGATTACAAATTAGCTGATTTTATAAAAAAAATTACTCTCCCTTTGTGCCTCTCATTAGTCAGAAATGTGAATGTTAAATGGACCCAATTTGTTGTTGAATTTAAGTGAGTAGTATAGGGCTCTTTAAAATCACACATAGAGAACCACTGAAGATTGCTAAGCAGAAAAAGAAAATGTGTACTGTAGAGCAGTGATGGTGAACCTTTTAGAGGTGTCGGTGATCCTGACAGCCTGCTGCAGCACATGTGCCATCGGTTTACCACCACGGCTATGGAAAATGGGTTTGTGCTGGAGATGAGTAGGGAAGACCTTCTAGACGGCTGCGAAAGAGATAGGTCACTCTCACATTGGGCCCTTGTTGTATAAAGTGACACCTCAGAGGAAAAGCCGAAGACAGGCACATAGAATCAGAAACACTTTATTCTGCTTCCTTCCAATTCTGTGGGAATCCATCCACCTAAGAAAGAAAACTAAACCCAAAAAGCTTACAATCCTATCACTTGGTAATCTTCATTCTTTGCTTATTTCCCAGTGGACAGGAAACATTTAGGTAGTTTACAATTTCTACTCTTACTGCTTGAAGCTGGGTAGCTGTTTGTCTTCTAGGTTTGGTGGCCTCTGTAGGCTAGGAGCTCCTCCAGAGCAGAGGCCACAGCCTGTCTCCTTCGTATTCTCAGCACCTCCTTCTGCCTGAGTCCTGTGTGCTCCCCAGATGTAAGGTGAACCCCCTGTGATGGAGCTGCGGCACTCAGCTGACTAAAATACACATGACTGAGACAGCAACTCTGGAAACTTTGTGTGTCTTTGAGTCCGCCTGTGACAGAAAATTCTGAAAACTGTATCTCCTTGGTTGTGAAATAGATATTTTACGAGACTGAATTTCCTCAAGTGTTTGTTTACAAATGACTTAAAATCAACCAGCATTTAAAAATTCAATCTGAATGAAAAGTTTAAAAAATTAAGAATTCTAGTGTTTGTTAGATATTGGAGGAAAAAAGGAGTAATTTTTTTTTTGGGGGGGGTATTGAACTCACAACCTTGCGCCTGCCAGGCAGGTACTTACACCACTGAGCTAAATCCCCAGCCTTGGTTTTTTGACACAGGGTCTCACTATGTAGTTTAGGCTGGCCTTGAACTCACTTTGTAGCCCAGGCTGGTCTCAAACTCACAACAGTCCTCCTGCCTCAGCCTCCCAAGTGCTGGGATTAAAGGCGTGCGCCACCATGCCTTGTTTAAAAGGAATGAATATTGATCATTGAAGAGAATAGTTACCCCTGGCAGATGACATTGAGCAGATACTCATTTATATAATTAATTTTGATTGAGAACAATTTTAAAATAATGTTTTAAAATTTTCTGTTATCTAAACAAAGCAGATGAAATCTTTGATAATTATCTTATAATTAATTTATCCCATATAAAGATTTAAGCTAGTGGAAATGTTGAGGCATAGTTCCTTCTTACGCATGATAACTGTTTGTGGATAAACCTCAGCGAAAGGAGAGAGCTGAGGGGCCAAAGCTTGGACATGCCTCACTCACAGCTGTGCCATGCTGAGTGGAGATGTTGTCAGCGCAGTCTCAGGGGCCTTGTGAAGTAGGTTACTTACCATCTACAATAATGTGGGAAAGAGGCGCATTCCGGAAGGCTGTCAAACCCACTGAATAGGCAGTGAGGGGAGAGAGAAACCTTGCGGTCTCTAGAAGCTATCCACAGAGTTAAAAAGGGTATCGCCTTGGCCTTCAGAGGCTCAGAGGAGGAAGACCCCTTTCTTGTTATGCATGTTCACCTGCACACACCGAAAATCTCCTTGAGGTGGTCAGTATCCCAGTGATCCAAGTTCCAGAAACTCCTTTGCTTTTGGAATACTGGGAAAATTTAAGAATCTGTGTTGCCACCCAACGGTTATAACAAAAGTTGTAATAACACTTTTTTGACCTCATGTGACCTTTAAGTTCTCAAATGGTTGTTTTTTGTAAATTAAAGTCATATCAAAAGGCTTTCAGCATTGATGACTGAGTACGTAGGCATACGCTTAACTATGGTTCCATTCTAAGCACTTTTCTTTGCCTGTGACACAGAGGGGCAGCATTCTGTAAATGCTGAGATCAGTTCTCTCTCTCCCTCTCTGTTCATGATCATTACTCTAGTTCAGTGATTTAGCCTACAATTATGTGTACATTTTACTGCTTCCAGTTTTGTTTAAAATTCTATATTATTATTATTATTATTATTATTAATTTCTTATCATGTTCAATACTCTGGGGAGAATGGCAGAACAATCTGTTCATATAAAACTAAGTTATGTATGGCACTTAGGCAGCGGAGTACTCAAGCCAGCACGAGGAGCTGATTTCCTTTCATGACATCCAGCAGTGGGATCTTAGTGGTGAGCAGAGGTCACTGGTTTTGACTCTGGAGCTTAGTTTTGTTTACATTTGTCTTGCTTGAGGGTTGAAAGCTCACAAGTAATTCTTTAGCTTCATAAATGTACTGCAGGTTTCCAGTTAACTTCCCTTGTTAGATAGCGATTTCAGAGAGAACCTTATACATGACTTTTGCTTTATTGAAGATGATATACACAGAAATGGCTTTCTCACCTTCTTCAACTAAATATTTGATTCCTTTGTGAATTATGGTGAGTGGAATATTGATTCTTTTCCCCAGCGTCCCTCTTTCTCACTTTCACTTCTTTATAATTTTGGCTTCTCCCTCTTTGCAAACAGAAGAGTGAATTTT
>RJWM01004574.1:78941-100448 GCA_004363535.1 Dasyprocta punctata | reverse complement strand
GGTACAGAAACTTCCCCAGACACATTCAGCTATGTGATATTTGACAAAATGGCCAAAGGCATATGCTGGAGGAAAGATAGCTTATTCAACAAGTGGTGCTGGGAAAACTAAATAAGTGATCACAGAAGATTCAATGCAGTCCCAGTCAAATACCAACTGTAAGATGATTGTAAAATGCATACACTGCAAACATGTACTAATAAATAAAATTTAAAGAGGAGATTGGGGGCTGAAGATACAGCTCAGTTGAAAGGCCCTGGGTTCAATTTGCAGCACAGCAACACCAATAGCAAAAACTTTAAACTCATCCAATTGTCCATGAATGAAAATCTTGTTATAAATTGAGTCTTATTTACTTTAAATCTTTCTACTTTTCACTTTTAAACCCTAGCCTTTAAAAAAAAGGAAGCATCAGAGTTTCCATATATGATTTGAAGGTTTTTTGGTACTAAGGATCAAACTCACAACCTCAGGCCTGCCAGGCAGGTGCTTATGGCACTGAGCTAAATCCCTGGCCCTATTTTTTGAGACACAGTCTCACTATGCAGTTCAGGCTGGCCTTGAACTCACTTTGTAGCCTAGGCTGGTCTTAAACTCACAAGATTCCTCCTGCCTCAGCCTCCTGAGTGCTGGGATTAAAGGCATGCGTCACCACCCCCGGCTGATTTGAAGTTTTTAAAACTGTTATTTTCATTAGTACATGTCCGCAGTACATAATGATTACATTCATGGTGGGGAGTTGGTACTTGTACCTAACACACCTTAATTCTTTTTTCATCACCATCTGCTCCCCTCCCCCTTCCCTGCACCTCTTGGTCCCCTTCAAAGCAAAGGCTCTAGCACATTGAGGTCAGTGCTGGGCACTGGCTGAAGGGTGCTGGGGAGCAGCGAGCTGGAGTGCGGGGAGGGGAGGTGGGGAAGACAGAGAGGGAGGGGAGCGGAAAGAAAAGGAGAGGAGGAGAAAAAAAGGGGCGGGGGGAGGGGGAGGGAGGAGGCGGGAAGGAAGCTGTCAGCGGGGAGACGGGCGGAGCCGGCGGTGGCGGTGCGCGGGATGCTGCCGCTGTGCGCGCGCAGGGCCTTGCTGGGACCTCTGGAAGCTGCCCTTCGCGGTGAGCTGGGTCAGGGGAAAAGGGACAGCGCTTGACCTGGATTCCAGGGGAGGGGTGGCGTTGCTGGGGCCTGTCGCTTTACACGTCCAGGCGAAAGTGAGGCCCACTACTCTTGGCGTCTGGGTTCGCTTCTTGTTGCTTCAGACCCCGGCTGTCGGAGCTGCAGTTGCCGGGCGCTGGGAGCGGGGTCTCCAGGGCTGAGGGTGCCGCAACCAGCGGGAGGTGCGGGCCGCGGGCAGAGCCTGTGCAGCCCGGAGAGGATTTGGGCTCCACGGAGCCCGGGAAGCAAAGTGACCAGCTTGGCCGTGCGGGCTGCTCGGGTTACCCACCGAGCGCGCTCCTGGCTGGGTGACCCGAACAGCCATCCAGAATTGTAAGATTAGAACGATGACTTTCACAGAGGCGGAAGCAGAAGCGAAGGGCGAAGGGGGTGCGTGCGAGGGCTGAGCCTGCAGCTCGGAACCGCCTCCTTTCCCCCACTTTTGCCTTGCAGGCTTCCTGCCCTGGGCAGCGCGTTTTACCCTGGGCGCAACTGCAGCGCTGCAGCTTAACGCGGCCTCCAGTTTCTTCTTGACGTTGCCGTGCTTTATGATGAGCTTTCCCTACAAACTGCTGTTTCCTTTTACCTTTATTCACAATCACGGATTGGGCGGCTAATCCGTCAGGCCGCCTGCTGGGGACGCAGGCCCTGAAGCAAAGAAGTTCTCCTGCTTCTGGGGGAGACAGCACAGTAAGCGCTGGTGCAGCCCAGTGCAGCGGGACTGCAAAGGGAAGAAAGCGGACTCTGCTTGCAGAGTTGGAGAAAACGTTGCATTACGGTGCCTTTTCATTTTACAAGTTATGCAAGTATTACGCAAACATTGCTATTCTGTGACTGTTTCATATTTTCATTAAAATAAATAAATAAGCACCGCATAGGTTCCCGTTTATACATCTTCCCATCACGCTCTCCAGAGATATAATTTGGCACGTATTTTTTCTAAACACTTCCACGAATATACTTTCATAGATGTGCACACTATACAGAGCTACTGTACACACAGACGTGACCTGTGGAGACTTTTCTGTTATTTTGTCTCAGGTATTCAGGAGTTTTCTGATTCCACATTTATTCCACAATAAGGAGAGACTGCAGTTTAACCTCTCGCTTATTGATGAAAATCTTGGTTTCCAGGTTTCTGCTGTTATAAACAGTTCTTCAATAATTACTGTGTTTATAGACTAGTCTTTTACTAGGATACATATCTAGAGGTGGAATCGTTAAAGGAGGGGTGGCAACCAACGTTTAACTGGATCCTAAAAGAGAATAAACACGTTCCGTACAGGGACAAGGGAGAAATATTCCCTGCAGAAGGATCAGTGTGTGTAAATCATGAAGAAAAAGTAGAAATAGATAATTGTTGATTATACAGTGCATACATTAACTATACGTAAACCACACAGTAACACACTGAAGGGCATTTTAGAACTAAAGAGCTTGGACTGTATTGGATAATGTATGTTGTGGGCAGTAGCTAGGTAAAGTTAGATTTACCACTATGAAAACAACAAAATTACAGATTATTCCAAGGTTAGGCTACAAAGTAAAAAACCAGGTTCAGTCAGCAGTACTGTTTAAATATTCCTTAAAGGAACCACCACACCATTATCTCAGCAAATTCCAAATACCAAGTTTCTTCTCTGTGTAGGAATAGAGCAGTGTTACTTTGGTTGTGCATCAGATCAAGTCATTGATTTACAAGGAGAGGATATGTTGATATATAATTATCAACAGATGTATCAATAGAGTGGAACAGAGATGCATACCATGAGAGGTTTGGGGGTGCTGAGACTCATCAAGGGAACATGGTTGCTTCAGGATTTTCCTCATTGAGTGGAAAAGCCAGAAATTCAGTCTTCATTGATTATTTCCTCCTTCCCCTCACCTGCCAAGTATTGCTGAATTATAGACAGTTAAATAATCAGTTTGATGATTCTATCAGAGAAACCTAACTGTCTTTGATTTAGTTTCACAATTTACTTGCTATGATTATGTTTTCTACTGGCTATATGCCAGAAGTGAGTTTAACATTTTCACTATAGTGATATCCTGTGTCATTGTAGTATGACGTAGTAATCCAATGAGAAATGGCCTGCTCACTCTGAAATAGTTTAATTCCAGGTGTTTTAAGATCTAATTTTGTAGACAAAATGAGTCAAATTTTCAAAATCTAAAAGAGATGAGAAAACATCTATTTTTACTTTTACATTTATTCTGTTAAAATATACATGATGTAACATTTGCTATTTTAACCATTTTTTGTGCTGAATGCAGTCACATTAATTACACTCTCAGTGTCGTGCAACTGTCACCACTTTCTACTTCCAAAATTTTCCATTACCTCACATAGCAACTCTATAGCCATTATACATTAACTCCCTATCTTTCTTCCCTCCTACTTCTGGAAACCTATTCTAGGTATTTCATACCAATAAAACCATATAATATTTGTCCTTTTATGTTTGTCTAATTTTATTTAGGGTAATGTCTTCGAGTTTTGTCCATGTTGTAGCATGTGTCTTGAACTTCATTCCTGCTTTAATGGCTTGAATATTTCATTGTCTCTATATACCTCATTTTGCTTATCCACCCATTTTTGATGAATACTTGGGTTATTTCCACCTTTTGGTTACTGTGTATCGTTCTAGGCACATTAGTGTCCTAATACCTGTTGGAGCCCCTGTTTTCAACTCTTTTTAGTATATACCTGTGAGTGGAATTGCTGGAAGCCTGTATCTTTAAACTATTATAATTATATGTCTATGTTTCCATCACTTTGCTATCAGTGAGAATGACGAATGAAAATACAAAGGGTCTGGTGTTTACAGATACTTTTTTTATACTTTGCTTTTGGCTTTTCTTAATTATTGGACTTAATAAATGGAACAGCTAGGTGTTTCCTTTGGCCTATGAATACTGCAAATAAATTACAAAAACACTAAGGGCACTGTGAAATGAGAGAAAATGTTAGGTTTACAGTTTTCCTACTAGTTTTTTTTTGTATTTAATACTGTATTTTGGACAATTCCATTGTATAAATTCCATTGTATAAATTTACCACTTGTAACCATTCCTTTACTGGTGGAATTCTAGCTTATTTGTAGTTTTTTAAATCTTATAAGCGTGCTACTAATGAACATATTTATGCATATCTCCATCTGTATTCATTCATACCAGCATTCCTATAGGGTAGAGTTCTTAAAGTAAAATCATGAAGCAGTAAAGATATGCATACTTAAAATGTTACTGCTAATTTCTCTTCAAAAGCTTATAAAATTACACACTTCTGTCTGAGAGTAGCAATCTCTTCATTCCCTCACTAATATTTGATATTATCGATATTTTTAACTTTTACAAACCTGATACAAAGTTTTATTGAACTCCTGTGTTTCCTTAGTTCATTATGAAATTGGGCAAATTTTCTCATTGTATTGGTCATTTGTATTTCTCGTATCAATTCACTGTTCATATGTTTTCACTGTTTTTCTATTGAAATTCTTGTTCTTTTCCTAGTTATTTGTGTAAGCTCTTTCTATTAATACTAATCTTTTGAAGCTGGACATGGTATCATACATCTGTAATCCCAGCACTTGGGAAACTGAGGCAAGAGGATTGCTATAAATTTGAGGTCAGCTTGGGCTACAAAGTGAGTTCAAGGCCAGCCTGAACTGCATAGTGAAACCTTGTCTCAAAAAGGCAAACAAACAAACAAACAAGAAACCGAAACAAAAAACCTAAAACTAAACTTTTGTCTTTTTTCTCAATTACAAATATTTTCTTTCTGACTGCCAACTCTCTTCAAATTGTTATTGTACATTTCCTGTATATATTTTTAGCATTTTTGTAAGGACAGACCTTTATAACTTCTACTTTTTGTATCGTGTAGCATGGCCTCTTTGTCCAAGGTTTAAGTTATCCACTTATACAGTATTAAAAGCACTCTGAGTACTTTTACAATATTAGCTTTTAGATTTCAATTTGGAATTTAAGTATAAGGAATGAAGTAATTTTACCTAAAGTTTTCTTTTCTTTATTTTAAACAGAAGAAAAGTAAGAGATTACAGTAAAACAGAATTTCATCACAGGCCAATAGGAGAGTAACAATAATCAACACATTACATATTGTTATATTTCTAAAATTTTCTCCTAGGTAACTGCTCTACATTATCTGTTGAATAAAATCCTTTCCCTATTAATTTGAGATATTTCTGCTCACTGGTACAAAAGTCTCATATTAGGTATGCTGTGGATCTCCTTTTTTCCCTCCTCTTTCTCCTCCCTCCTCCATCTTCTTCTACTTCTTTTTCAAACACTAAATCTCTTTATCAAAAGAAGAAAGACCGGTCTTCTTTTGGAAGATGCCAAAATGCTATACATGTCAGATCTTTAAAAGGCAACTTTAGTTTCTCTGAGAAACACCATATATCTAATATTTTAAGATAAATAACAGAAGGTCATTCTCCTGAGGTTGTCTCTGGTACTCTCAGTTACTGCAGCATATCTCAATACGAAAACAAACTGATTTAGGATTGTATGTTTTCTATTTATTTAAATTGACACAAAATTGTGCACATTTATGGGCTAGAATGTCTTGTTTGACACCTGCAAACACTGTATAGTGATCAATTTAAGATAATTAATGTACCTGTCACTTCAAACATTTATCATCCCTGTGTAGTGAAACATTCAAACTCTTCTAGTTATTTTGAAATAACAATGTTAACTACAGTCACCCTACAATGCAAAACTTAGATAAACTAGTATAATCACAGCGCATATCTTGACTAATAAAGAAAAAAATCTTTAAGAGTCAAATGGAGCATATTTTTGTAACAAATATCTGGGTTTCAGTCAAACACAAAGGTGTGCTTCAGCCAGTCCAAGGCCCCAGTGGATCACACGCCATGTCCAAACAAGGCAAAGATCTCAATGTAACTAATCAAGTTTTTTCTCTACTTTTGGTGTTTAGCTATAAAAACACAAAAAGCTCTCTGAACCCCTTTTCATTTAGAATGCTGCCTGATCCATGAGTTGTTCTTTACTCAAACTGCTAGATTTGTCTAAAGTTTTTCTTTTAACATGTAAGAGAAATGCAGGTAATAGGAATGTAAAACACCCAGAACTGGATTCTTTTTCACAGAATTAGCAGATATGTGTCACCTGTTAATATTTAGATCATTTATTTCATTGTTCCCTGTTCTTGGTTTCTGAACTATTCAAAACTTCCATATTGCCTTTTCCACCTTCCGAATTAGGAAACTTAATGTTACCCATGTGACTTCACAGGCGACTCTGTTATCCTCGTTTCTGGACTGTGAAGTAACTGTTCTCTGAACTATCTTGGGAACACCCTTGTGAACTATCCTTTTCATCTCAAATAAGGCCACATTCATTTGTACAACTTTGTCAAAGGTTCTGTCGATATTTTCAGTACTGAAACAAACAGTGAGCAGTTTCCATTTCTGTTGTGAGCTTTTGATTCTCCTGGGCCATCTGTGAGAGAAAGCTGTGAACTCAGCATGGATGCCTCTCTACCCAAACCATTTGAAGAGTAAACGTTTTTCTCAAGTTAGGCTTAGAGTTGATAAGCAACTTGTTGCATACCCTTCTTGAAGCCTAGAGATTGTATTAGAGTTCAGAGCAGATTCTGAAGCTGGACTGCTTGGATCCATACCCTAGCTTTGCTGCTTTTCAGCCACCATATCTGCAGAAAGTTATTTAACTGTGTGACACCCCGTGCCTCAGTTTCCTCTTCTCTTGGAAGTTGGTCAGAAGTTCTTTTACTTTCTCTCTGTCTCTCTGTCTCTCTCTGTCTCTGTCTCTGTTGTTGTTGCCACAGATTGAACATTATGGGTCTCATTCTGGACTCAGACCTTTAAGTCTTTTCCTTTGCCAGTTCTACAATATTTAAATCAATGTCACTTTATATGTAATACTTTAAACAAAATTTGAGGCATTATTTTCCATTCCTATTAATAAAATATAATTTTTACCTTTTTGTACTAGTCTTTTTGTTATAAAATATGAATATGAACAATTTCTTTGGTTTCTTTTAAAATCCTTAACTTTTCTTTGTCTAAATAATTGTAGGCGTCTAGAAAAGTTACAAACATAAAACGGTTCCCTTTATTCTTACTCAGTTTCTCTTAATGTAACATTGTATGTAATACAATCATTGTGATCAGGAAATGATTATTCACGTAGTACTATTAAATCTTTCACAATTAAATTTCACCAGTTTCAATTAATAGTTCTTTCTATAGCCTCAGACCAAATGGAGACTCCTACATTCATTACGCTATCATGCATTCTTAGTGTCCTCTAGCCTGACAGTTCCAGTTTTTGTCTTTCATGATATTGATAATTCTTAAGAGTACTAGTTATTTTGTGTGTTTTTTGTTTTGTTTTGTTTTGCTTTTGGTATTTTGAGACAAGGACCTGCTGTTAGCCCAGGCTGGCCTTGAACTTGCTTCAGTCTTCCTGCCTCAGTCTCCTATATGAGTATGTGCAACCAGCTTTATTTTGTACATTGGATTTGTCCTGAGGTTTTCTTATTAAATTCTGATTAGGGCATGCATTTTTGCTCTTTTTTTTTTTTTTTTGCACCAGGGATCTAACTCACAGCCTCACGCCTGCCAGGCAGGCGCTTAGGCCACCGAGCTAAATCCCTGGCCCAGGGCATGCATTTTTGGCCAAGATACCAAGAAGTGGTGTGTCCCTCTTAGTGCATCATGTCAGGAAGTCAGGAAACTACATGTAGTCAACTTGTCTTATTACCAGTGAAGTTTTTGAATAGCTTGTTCAAGTGGTATCTCAATTTTTTCCCTTCATAATTAATGAACATCTCATGGGGAAATAGTATCCCACTTATCATCATAGTTTTACCTATTAAATCTAGACCTCTCAGAGCAATAATTGTTACTGGAGTGTCTGCTCATAATTTTGTTTCCATTATTCCTTCTACAATTACCAAGTGGGATTCTTTTTTTTTTTTTTTTTTTTTGCGGCACCGGGGATTGAACTCACAACCTCGCGCCTGCCAGGGCAGGCGCTTAAGGCAATGAGCCTAACTCCCGGCCCTGGTTTTTTGAGGCAGGGTCGCACTATGTAGCTCAGGCCGGTCTTACACTCGCGTTGTAGCCCAAGCCGGCCTCGAACTCACAACGCTCCGCCTACCTCAGCCTCCTGAGTGCTGGGATTAAAGGCGTGCGCCACCACGCCCGGCTCCAAGTGGGATTCTGATATAAGGAAGAGGATCTTTTCTCCTTCCCTTAGTTATTTATTCAGACATATCTTTATTATCATTCTGGACTATGGATTTCTCTCATGAGTTATTATCCAATACTGTATTATATTACCAGTTATTTAACAGAGATAGGAACACTACTATTTAGTACTTTAAAATGTAGTTTAAAATGTGAATTCTGCACATCTAATGTATGACTTACTATCTTTGCTTGAAAGGGGAAATGAAATTAAAATTTATTAATATTGCAATGAGTTAGAATAAGATGAACAAATTATTTCCATAAGTGTTACCAAATGCTTAATATATATATTTAAAAGCTCTTGCTAAATAAAGGGCTTTCAGAGCATAGAATATGGGGTGGGCAGGTCAGCCATCAAGCATGGTGACAAAAAGACAGCTTGGATCTTTCTGTTCAGAGTCAGGCTGTGGGGATAAGTGGAAAACTTTATTTTTCTGTATCCTATTCACATTTTTTTTCCAGTGCTGATGATTGAATGTGAGGCCTCATTCAAGCTGGGCAAGCACTCTACCACAGAGCTATCTCCTCATCCTTTCTAGGAACACCTCTGACACTAGAGGTGTGAGTTTTCTACATGAAACAATTCTCTGTGAATACCAACTGGGTGTTCTACAGTTTAACTTGGAACTACTGTACTAAGAGGAATTAACATCACAGTTTAAGGACTGCACCACAAGACAATCTCTCCTTTAGACACAAGTTGAAACTCCAGGCTTTCCATAGTTCTGACCAACTGGCTGTAAGTCAAGGGTTTCTATGACCCCTTCCTCAGGTTAAATAATTTGCTAGAATGGCTAACAGAACTCAGGGAAACACCTTTATCAGTTTATTTTAACTGCATACCAGTTCAATTATTTAAATACAGGATGACCAAAAATCACCTATTTTTTGTTATTTTTATAAGATAATCTAACAGGAAGTATAAAAATAATTTTATGAAATTTATTCAATATAAGAATCGATTGGTTGAAGTGACACCTGCCCAAGTGACACTGCCCAAGTGACGGTCACAAGTGCACTGCCCGGGTGACACTCAGGGCAGACTGTTAAGTGGTTAAAGGGAATAGTGAAGGTCACAGGTGCCCAGTGAAGAAGCACACAGTAAGGTCTGCAGGGGTCCTGAGCACCGGAGCCTCTGTCCCTGCAGCGTTGGGAGGCACCATGCTCCCAGCACATGGATGTGCTAACCAGTCCAGAAGCTCTCGGAACCGTGTAGTTGAGGGGTTTCTT
This sequence comes from Dasyprocta punctata, assembly GCA_004363535.1. Classification (NCBI taxonomy): domain Eukaryota; kingdom Metazoa; phylum Chordata; class Mammalia; order Rodentia; family Dasyproctidae; genus Dasyprocta; species Dasyprocta punctata. Next base: position 90,801 of record RJWM01004574.1, on the reverse strand, counting down.
ATGGCAGTTTCATCATGGAACCATAATTGGCTATTACCTCATTCTCCAACCCCTCTCCACTCCCTAGAGGATGAGGAATGGGGCTGTAACAATTTTAATAGTATTATTTTGGGTGTGTGCTACTGAGGATTGAACCCAGTGCATTCAGCCCAGCCCCTTTTATTGGTTATTTTGAGACAGGGTCTCACTAAGTTGTCCAGTTGCACTTGAATCTGTGATTCCCAGCCTCAGCCTGCCAGAGTGCTGGTATTTTAGGTATGTGCTACCATGCCTAACTGGAAATTGTTTGTTTTTTTTTTTCTCCCAGATTTGAAGTCAATAAAGGGAAGCTGCCATAATTTATGTACTGTTTCTAAGGATGTCACTTATAAGGAACTTAAAAACCTCTTGAGTTCCAAAAACATTATGTTAATTGATGTTAGAGAAAAATGGGAAATTCTTGAATATGGAAAAATCCCTGGATCTATTAATATACCATGTAAGTAACATATATTTTAAACTGAATAAAAATATATTCAATAACTTCTTGTATCCAAAATTTAATTAAAATTCTTCACATTCCATTTCAGTGCATGAAGTAACTGAAGCTCTACAGATGGACTCAAAAGACTTCAAAGAGAAATACCACGAAGTAAAGCCATCCAAATCAGATAGTCTAGTGTTTTCTTGTTTAGCAGGAGTAAGAAGCAAGGAGGCTCTGGACACAGCAAGATCTCTGGGCTTCAATAGGTGTGTAGATAAAAAAAAGTGGATTGAAGACTGTGTACTGAAATGTTTCACATATATGCATTTAATGACATTTTTCTTGATATAGTTAAGAGTTTCTTGGGGCTAGGAATATAGCTCAGTGGTAGAGCATGTGCTAAGCATGCACAGAGCCTGGAGTTCATTCCCTAGCATCACACACAGACACGCCACCGTCACCACCACTGCCTTCTAATAAAGGCAGGGTAATGAGACTCAAGAGGTGTAACTTTTCATCTTACTTAAAAGCATCACAATCTATTAAAGGGGCTTAGAATCTAGATAATATGATGAGTAGTTGCATTATCTCTAAAGTGCCTATCAACTTTGTTTTTAACAAGGGAAAAATGTGTGCAATGCTAACTCTTTGATATATTTTTTCAGTGCTAAACACTATGCTGGAGGATGGAAGGAATGGGTAACCTATGAATTTTCAGAGAAGAAACAAGGAAATTAAATTTTGGAACACAAGTTGGCTGTTTGTGTACATTCATCATAGGACAGTGGAATGAATATAAGAGAAATCTAATGTTGACACCAATGGTTAATGGTAAGGGGATTCTGTATAAGCCACATACTTGTTCAATCTTTTTCTAATCTGTAAATTGAGAATAATGCCCTCCTTCTCCCCCAGCTGATCATTTTCAAAGGCTACTGGGATTAAAATAATAGATGTGACTTGCTCTAGAAATATGTGCTTGGATTCTAAGAGTTAATTTTTAAGTAGTTTAGCACAGTTCAATAGTATTCCAAAAGAGCAGATTACTTGTACTATCTAATCATGTGTGGCCATTTGGATTAATATAGGTTCTATTCATCAAAGAGGAAATGAACTTGACATTAGATCAACAAGTAGACTTGACCTTAAAAAAAAAAAAAACCCGAGAATCTGGGATCCAGATTTGAATGATGAAAATATATTAACATCATCCAAAGACTCATGGCAGTGTTGTGACAAGAATAGCCATGATACAATTTGCATGATTAGTATGATTAACATGGGACTAGAAATCAGAATAGTGGTTACTTCTGTGGAGGGTAGATTAACTAGAAGAGGCAAGGAGGGAATTTTCTAGAGTGATAGAAATATTCTGTATCTCAGCTCAGGTATTGGTACATAGGTATCTACGTTTTCAAAACTCACTGAAGTAAACTCAAAAGACAGGTGCTTGTCTATAAGAATACCTCAGTCTAAAAATAATGAAATCAGAAAAAATGTCTACATGTAAGTGACTCTTACTAACTGGTATATTTCTTGGAATGTTAAATCCTACATTTGTGTGCTAGTGCACCAGTAGCAAAACAAACCAGTGCTTTTTCAGACCCATTTGTTTTTACTCTCATTCATGTAACGTTCAGATCATGCAGGATCTAGCAACAAACTCTAACGACCTGACTTGTCCTAAATGAGACAGAAAGCCATTGGAGAATCTGGAGATGTGATCATGTTAAACTTCTAACAGTGTCTGTGTAGTTTCTTGCAAAACAAGCTGTTATGGTTTGTGTCTAGATGTCCCTCCAAAGTCTCATGCCGTCATGGGAGCAGACTTCTAGAGTTTGTGACTGATTCATAGTCCAGTGCTGGGATTATGGATATGAGTGCTACACCAAGTAGGTGTGGTCTACATACAATATAAGGGACAGAAAGACTCTTCTCTGTGTGCTCCTCCCTTTTTGCTCTTGTTGCTTTTGCTATCTTCTGTCACTGTGAAGTGTTGTCCCTGTGCCATGCCACCTTACCTTGGAACCAGCTGACTACAGACTGAAACCTCCACACACTGTGAGCTAAATAAACCTTTCCTTCTTTCATTTTGGGCATTGGCTATTTTGTCTCAGCAACAAGAGAAAAGTAACCAAGACACAGGCTCTCTATCAGAACTTAAAAAGCTGGGAAATACACATGTACTCATATCTGTTTAAAGGCATCATATATTGAAACAGCAAGAATTTGAGGAGCTATAATCTCAGAAAGAAAGTTGTAGAGGATCAACAAACACTGAAGTACTGGGCCCAGCAAGGAGTAGGAACCTAGGTAAATAAACACTCCAAGTTTTTACTTTGAACGCTAAATGGACATGAGCTAGAAATTGACCAGCCCTCGCAGAAAGTTAAAACTTTGAATCAACTAAATCCTAAAAGAATTCATGTGATTTTCTTGATACCCTAAGGGCCTAACAGCGGTAAATCCTCTCTGGTGAAAATTACAATTTGCTAGTTAGAGCAAGGATTGGCAATAGGCTATAAATAATCAAATGTGGCCAGGCATGGTGCCATATGCTTGTAATTTTGGCACTTGGGAGGCTGAGGCAGAAGGATAGGAGGATCATCAAGAGTACGAGGCCAGTGTGGACTGCATAAAGAGACACTGTCTCAAAAAACAAAGCACAATATAAATAAGTAGGCTTATGGTTACTGGGTTTCTGTTGCAGCTACTCAAATCTACTAGTGCAACACAACAAAAGCAGCCACAGATAATACATGAACAATTGTGACAATATTCCAATAGAACTTTTTATAGACACTTGGGTTTTATTTATTTTTATACTGGGAATTGAACTTATGACCTCGTGCTTACCAGGCAGGCACTTGAACTGCTGAGCTAAATCCCCTGCCCTGACACTTGAGTTTTAATTTCATTTAAGTTTCATGTGCTGCCAAATATTATTCTTTCGATTATTTTTAAACCAGATCCCCCCCACACACATACACACAAAAGTGGTAAGTTAGATTTGGCCTATGGGGCAGAGATGATAGCCTACTAAACCACAGCCACAGATTATCCTTATAATTTTTCATATACAATATTCAGAATTATATTAAAATTTACTAGTCACAACAGTAAATTAATAGGATCTCATGATTGATAAATAACAGGGGAAAAAAAGAGACAATACAAACAGATTGTCTTAGTTACTTTTCTCATTGCTGACATAAAATACCCAACACCCAAAGGTAAAGGGGGAAAGGTTATTTCAACTCAGTTTGTAGAGATTTTAATCCATAATTGACTGGATCCAAGGCAGGGTGGCATGGTAGAGGGATATGCAGACAAGAAACAGTCCATTGCATGGCAGGGCAGGGCAGGCAGAGGGCAGGAGGCAGCAGTATCAGCAGCAAGCAGAAGCCGCAGCAGCAGCCAGCCTTTCTGTCCTTTTATGTTTCATCCGTGCTACCCACCCTTTAGGTGGTGCTGCCTGCACCCAAAGTGGGGCACCCTTAATCCCAGCATCACACTCTTAATCCCAGTGTCACACACGAGATCCACCCAGCTCTGAAAAGCCCCATCTATGAGTGCATGAGACGTTGCAGGGACATCTGGATACAAGCCAGAACACAGATGCACAGATCCACACTTTGGAATTTTCAGGTAGACTTTAAAATAACCATGCTTTATATCTTAAGTCATTTAATGACAAAAAGTTTATCAGAATAATAGAAACACAGAAATGTGTTACATGGGGACTCTAGACTTAAAAAAATACAGTAACTGAGTAGCCTGGTAGCTGGCAAGATCGTATGAGGCCAGTAACAGTAGTGTATAGTTACACTGATGGGGAAGTAGAAGTCCTAGTAATGCACAGATTATGCTGAATGCAAACAGGGCCTAGGAAAGTCAGAGGCGCATCAGTGGTAACGGGGCTGTGTATGTGCTCAGTTGAGCTCTCATATACAGAAGCGTTAGGGAAACAGGACTGGAGGAGTTGGGCTGCATGGCCTACCGGGGGTTTATTTGTCTTTGTTTTGATAGGGAAAGTGGCTACAGACATTCTGATGAGGGGATGAAGTGAGTTCTTCATTTCATATTGAGGATGGTATGTGAGATTGGTAGAAACCCAGAGCTGGGGAGGGACTGGAATGACCATAAAGGTTGCTGTAGACATAGAAATACAGAGCCAGCAATCTTTGGCTAAGGTAGGATTAAAACTGTTCAGCAAGGAATGAGTTAACAATAAAGTCTTGGAAAGAGAATTGGGAGCAGCTGAATGTAGCCCAGGGTGAGCAACCTCAGGGCATGGTAAAAGGAAGAAGAGTGTTAACTGGGCGAAAGGTTGCCCTAAAATGGGACTGGGACAGGCAGGGGTGACTAAAATTGAGTGTGGGAGAAGGTGTTGACCCACTTGGGACCAGACTGGAGTGTTTAAGGGTCTGGAGAGTTTGCCATCAATACGTACAAAGTAATTGGGGCTAAGAGGTTGGTCCTCAGAAGGAGGGCAAAATGGAATGGCAAGTACCTGGATCAATTAGGAATGGGATGGACTTACCCTCCACTGTAATAGTCACCCAGAGTTTGGTATTTGAAATGTTCCAGGGGGCCTCTGCAGGTTTTGGGCTAGTCAGTCCTCAGTGGCCAGGCCAAGAAGGTGTGGGAAGGTGATAGCTAGGGAGGTCCCAGGACCATTGTCCAGAGCCAGCAGGAGCGACTGCCAGTGTTGGACAATCCAACTTCCAATGGGGGATTACAGTTTAGGGGGAATCCCAGACTGTGGGCATTCCCTAGCCCAGTGACTGTTCTGGCAGCATTGGAAGCATGGCCCTGGAAGGACACTCGGGCAGGAAGGCCTTAGAAATGCTTTTAGACATGGGCTGGGGGTCTGGTGCAGCCGAGGGTTTCTTACAGTGGAGACAAACATCTGCAGCTCAGATATGCTGCTTTTGAGCACTTTCATCTCTATCATTAAAAACTTTGAACACTAAATTGTAAGTTCCTGTTGTGGGGTCTGAGGGTCAGCTTCCAATTTTTTTAAATTGTTTATGAATCTCTGGTGCTGACTGGGTAATAAAATGCATCTACAGGAAAAGTTGTCCCTCTGCCCTTTCTGGGTCTAATGCTGTGTATTGCCTAAGAGCAGCAGCCAGGCAAGACAAAACTGAGCTGGAGTTTCATCCCTGTTCTCAGTGGTTTCTTTTAGCTTATCAGAATTAGCTGCCTTATAGGCGGCCCTGCAAAGTCCTTCTACTAAGTAAGAAACCATGCAATCTCAGCTTGCTAGGCCCTCAGATTCTGCCTGATAGTTCCAGTTAGGGTTTTGTCAGGGGACTGTTGTCATTCCTATGGGAAGATTTGCCTGATGAAGATCCATAAGACTAAGCCAGGGAGATCATTCATTCCCACTCTTCTGAAGAGAGTGCAGCCATGGGTCACACTGAAATCAGTCTAGGTTAGGCTATATAAATGAGTTAGGTATTGAAACTCTGGGATATATTGGGTGGGATCTGAGGAGAGCCCAGACACTGATTAATTTGGGAGAAATTTGTCAAAGAGAAAGGAACATGAACACTTAATAATTCCCTCTGCCCCTGCCACCTCCCATAGTGGGAACTAAGGGGTGGAGGGCAAGGTTCTGGGGCCAATCTGCAATCCAGACTGGCTATGAGATGGAGTGGGGTCAGCTGTAGAGGGTGTAGCTTACAGAACAGGGACCTGATCAGCGGAAGGCACTACAAGGAAGGGAGGGAGCTGCAGTAGCAACCATGGGAAGCTCTGAGGGCAATGAAGAACCGACTATAAATTGTAGGGCTGGAGCATCAGGAGGGTCTGGAGGAGCATCTCGATGCCCCAGGGGAGAGCAAGGTCAGTTGGGACTGTTACGAGAGGAGTCCATGTCTTATGGAGGAAGGAGAGAAAGAAGGATTTGAGGGGGATCACATGAGGTGAACAAAGTGGGAATGAAAAGAGTATCTGTAGGAAGGGAACTTCTGATCACTGTTTTAGCTTCTGGCAGTAGTTGTGTAATTCCCTCAGAATGGAGCAATCAAAAGTGGCCATGTAGTGTTTCAGAAATACTAGGTGCTTAGGCTTCAGACTGTGTTGGTGGTGAGGACGTTTCAGCTTTTTAAAGAGACAGGCTAAGGGTGAGGAAGGGGAAATAGAAGGAGAAAGAAGCAGTGAAAGGTAACTGTCACATCTGGCGTGGCAAAATAAAACCAGCAGCAGGGCCAGCACTAAACGTCTTCAGCTATGCCCAAGGCCATAAAGGAACATGGTGAATGAGCAAGGCAGCCATCACAATTGATCAGTCACCAAGGGGACCCAGTTTCCCCAGGAAGCTTCCGTGATTTGTGTTAGGTTTAAAGGCATGGAGGAGGAGCAAGGCTTTTTCTGTCCCAAGGGGTGAGAGGAGACATCAGATCAAGGGAGTCAAGAGCAGAGGGAGCTTTGGCGCGGGGAGGATTAAACACTCAGAGGTAAAGTGTCTTAAGGCACAGAGAGTGTTAGAAGCTGGGAAAGGGGAGAGAGCTGACCAGATCTGAAGTGGTCAGCATAGTGGGAGCCGGGGAGCTGCCTGGAACACTGGAGCAAAGGCTAGAATCAGTGTCACCAGGTAGCCTCAGTGAAAAATTCTCAAGATAGGGTGTACCCTCAAGAGGGACCCCTATGCATCCACGTCATGGCACCACATAGTAAACAATGACATGTGAGGAACAACTGGAGACTGAGACTGCAGGAAAGACTACATTTTATTTCAGGCAGGCTGAAATCGTAGTGACATCAGCAGCTATCAGGAGGGGAGGCTCAGTATATATAGGGTTTAAAGTTGGTGACCCCAGTCTGAAAGGATCTGGATGGAATGTTTGAGGTCGAAGCTACAAGGACAATCAGCACAGGTCTGTATACACAGCTGGCATCAGGAAGACTGCTGGTCCAGTCCTAAATTTCTTTATAGCCCTTAACTCTCATTTGCTGAGAGCAGTCTATTGTTTGTAGTGGGCAGCATTGAGGTCTCTCTCAGGTCAGGTCTGAGTTTCCACTGGGGAATGAAAAAGGAGCATATACGAATTAACAGTAAGGTTAACATTTTATCTTCTATGTGGTGGGTAAACACGCTACTATATGCATGGGGTGAGGGTGGGCCTTATCATCTTCACCTAGATACACTTAAGATTATATAATATTTTTAGATTCCTGATACATTTTTGAAAGAAAAAAAACCATGATAAATAATGTATTCTATTTATCCAACTATAACTGTACTTCCATCTTTTTGAAGCAGAGGGTTAAAAAGTAGATTGATATATTTTCTGTGTTAGGTCAAATTTACAAAGACTATTTAGTGCTCAATTATTCTGAAGTAAAAATTTAATAAATAAATAAATAATTTATTTATTTATTGAGACAGGGTCTCACTATGTAGTTTAGGCTGATCTTGAACTCACTTTGTAGACCAGGTTGACCTCAAATTCACAGCGATCCTCCTGCCTCAGCCTCCTGAGTGCCAGGATTACAAGTGTGTGCCACAATGCCTGGCCAATTTATTTCCTGAACTGCACTGACTTGTGTAACAGAATTTAGTAAAACCGCTACTGTTTGTGGTATCAGAGGTCTCAAAATATAAAAATACTTGATATAGGGCCAGGGATATAGCTCAGCAGCACAAGTGCCTGCCTGGCAAGTGTAAGGTCGTGAGTTCAATCCCCATCACCAAAAGAAAAAAAGAAGATGTAATATATCATTTAATAAGTAGCTATTTTGCTTCAATCATGGGAAAATATACTTACTGTGATAATATAAGGGTAAGATCAAGTTTTAAAAATGTTTGAGAAAAGCTAAATTATTTTTTTAAACATTATATGCATTCTGCATTGCTTTCACAATCAAGTAGAAGCATCCCTGGAAAAAGTGGCAACAGTGGACAGATTTGGGAATTAATCAGTCTGCTTCTGCCATCTACACTGTCTTTTTCAATCTGCCTTATGATCTCAGTGGGTCTCTTGATTCTATACCCTTTTACTATCTAGTATGTACATGCCATAAGAATACTGGACAGAGGTAGGCAAGCCAGAAGTTTACTTACAAGAAAGTTTACATTACTAAAAACAAATGGAAAACTGAATGCTTCTCTTGGTGTCCAAGTTAAAAAACATTGCTTAGTATCTGTAAAGACAGCAAGTAATGGAAAAACAAAGTTTTGCCAACATTTTTCAGTGCTACAAGCTTTTCAAGGAGCAAGGATAAAGAGGAAAAAGAATGAGAGAGAAATCTTCACAAGGTATTTATTTTAGTTTATATTTAGATGGCCTCCCAAAGCCTCATGCACTTGTAGGTGGAGATTTGGGGAAGTGACTGGATCATGGAGGTCTGATACTCTTCAGTGGATTAGTCTAAATCCAGACTTTACCGTACGTGATGTTGGGAGGGGACACCTGGTTGGAGGCAGGTGACTGGGGGTGTGGCCTGGGTCTATCTTTCTCCCTTTGGTTCTCTCTGCTTCCTGCCCTGCCTGTCATGCCCTGAGCTGTTTCTCCTCTGCCATGCCACCCTGCCTTAGAACCAGCAAACTGTGGACTGAAACCTCTACAAACTGTGAGCCAAAATAAACCTTTTTTTCTTTTCAAGTTGTGTCAAATATTTTGTCTCAGCAATGAAGAAAGTAAGACAGTATTTAACAGTAGAATTTGACTGAAGTTGTATCCAAGTGGGATAGTAGTTCTTACCTCATAAAAGGTTTGAATATTAAATCAGATAACAGACATTAAATATTTAATATGATGCCATTATCATCAGTATTAATGAACCTGAAGAATATGGTACTTGCTTATAGGCAACTGATATTTTTTGATTGCTGTCTGCATTCATTTAACAGTAATGGGTATAAAAGGCAGGTGAGACTTCCAGCTAAACCCCTGGAGGAAGGAATACATAAAACAGGGAGATGAAGTGAAATTATGGCTATTGCAAAATGAGAAGATACCCAGCTCCCTACCCTCACTTGTCTCAGAACTCTAACAGCTCCACTCTTACTACTTGAGACAGAAAGTGAGAAGAGTCCCCTCTGGAAAAATAGACCCATTCCAAAAGAAAATGATGTTGGAATGAAAGGTGGCCAATTTAAGTTTTCATGCTCCCTTACCCCACAATGAAACTCACCATTGAAAAGTCCTACTCATGCACAGAGATCTTTTAAGTATCTTGCTTTGTGCCTCTCAAATATGAAAGAACCTGAGACAATTAAGGCATGATTCTACCTTAAAAGACTATGAACAAATCAAATAGAAAAAGAAACAAGTAGTGTTAGTACAGGGAAAAAACAATTTTGAATAACCGAGAAACCTAATATCCTTAGAACAACAAGAATACACTGTATTCTCAAGTAAGGAAAGGTGCTACTTAATACTTAGATTTCCCCTATTTTGGATAACAGTACAAGAGAACAAAGGTAGGTGTCAGTATGGTCAATTCTACAATGACAGTGGTGCTACTTGGCCTAAAATAGCAGTCAGTTCAGAGCAAAGGATAAAGGACTCAGGGACAATGTCTCCCTCTAAATGATTTTTGAGGAATAAATAATTATAGATGATCATGGGATAATTAATAGAAAATATAAAGTAAATCAAAGTTAAATACTGATTCCATGTTAAATACTAATTCCAGAAAGACAAAAGTATTTTAAAAGAAAGGAAATAAATCAGCGTATACACAGAAGAGATGTACCTATATTTTCTATGTATTGCTCATATATATTGAATATTAATTTAACAAAAACTATATAATAAAACGACAGAAGTCCTAATGAAGGGTCAGGTTTGGGAAGGGGAAGATAGATGTGTGAGAAGACAAAATGACTTAATAAATGTATACACCACACTTGTCATACAATTAAATGCTCAAATAAATGCTGTAATTTTTATTATATGCTAATGTGGAAGTAAACAACAGAGGAATGACAAAGTCAAAAGGAAGAGTGGGGAGTGGGAATAAGAGGTAGGTTGAATGGGACAGAGATCTAGTATTTTCCTTATGACATAGCAGCACTGCCCAGTGCAAGTCTTTATATCTTTGTCTTATATTTAAAGACAGGTAAAATTAATCTTAATGTTTTGTTTAATCCTGTATACCCAAATATTATCATTTAAAACATGTTATCATTATAAACAAATTGAGATTTTACATTTTGCTTTGTATTAAGTACTTGAAATCCAGTGTGTATAGTATTTTTACATTCTGAGCATATCTCAATTTAGACTAGCCACATTTTAAATGTTTTAAAGTCACAAATGGCTAGTGACTATCATACTGGACAGTGTAGCCTATGGTAATATTTAATTTTTAACAATATAAATCATCAGCCAGGTGTGATGATACATGCCTGTAATCCCAGCACATGGAAGGCTGAGGCAGAAGGATTGACATGAGTTTGAGGTCAGCCTGGGCTACAGAATGAGTTCAAGGCCAGCTTGAACTACACAGTGAGACCTTATCTCACAACAAAACAAAACATCCCATCAGAAGTAGTTGATAAATTATAGAAAGAGACAAAAATTCACAGTAGTGTATAAAAAATATGAATAATATGATGAACCCTGTAGATTCAATTTACAAACGTATAGAAAACAGAGAAGAAATCCATGTTAAATGGCATGTCAGGAATACAATCAGCAAAATTCAGGTTCTGGTAAACTTTTAGTAGACAAGTAAACCAAAAAGGAGAATTATAAAAATGAAACGGAGGAACCATGAATTAAAAAAAATAAAAACAAACACTTAGAGACTTATAAATGAAGTACAGTCCTTATTTAAATCTTGACTAGTTAACAATTATATTTATGAGATAACTGAAAACATGAACTGAGTTTCTGATATTTAGGAAAACTGTTATAATTATTTTTTAGGCACAATATAGTTTTTTTTTGGAAGAGCCATTAATTATCTCTTAGGAGTATACAATGAAATATTTACGGAAGAAATAATATGAAATCTGGGATTTGCTTCCAAATAACATTTGAGTTAGGGGTAGTGGAAAGCAGTTTGGACAAAATGATACTGGCTATGAATTGTGAACTGTTGAATCTGGGTGACAGGTAGACAGAGGTTCATTTCACTGCTTTATCTGTTCTTGTGTACTGTTTTAGATTTTCCACCATAAAAGTTGCAAATAAAACCATGAGTCACATGTATTAATTTTAAAAATAAAATTCTGGAGCCGGGCGTGGTGGCGCACGCCTTTAATCCCAGCACTCGGGAGGCTGAGGTAGGCGGAGCGTTGTGAGTTCGAGGCCGGCTTGGGCTACAACGCGAGTGCAAGGCCGGCCTGAGCTACATAGTGCGACCCTGCCTCAAAAAACCAGGGCCGGGAGTTTGGCTCAGTGCCTTAAGTGCCTGCCCTGGCAAGCGCGAGGT